>JAJEOX010000093.1:0-145449 GCA_020740385.1 Mylabris phalerata | reverse complement strand
ATAACTTTGTTTTACAAACCCGGGTGTTTTCTTTTACGGTATACCTCAAGTACAACTTTTTACCACTATCGAAAAAAGTAATTTTTTATGTAATCCTAATGTTTAAACAACTTTTCCCATTTTGTTTGTTTTTAATTTATTTTCGAAATACAGAACAATTAGAACCAGTGGCAGACAGGGTCGTCGGGCAAACGGGCAAGTGTTCGGTTGGCCGGTTGCTAATAAATAAAAAAAGGCTCTTTTTATTTTGTGTCTGATTATGGAACTTATTTATTCCATGTTTGTGTCTTGATAACGAAAAATGGATTATTTATTTTATTACCCTGATTGCCATCTTCATTTATTTAGAGTATAATTTTTACCGCACTCCTGTTTGTGTAGTGATTGCTCGGGCCGAAAAAGTTTGCCAGTTCGCCACTGATTAGACTTACAATTAGACTTACAATAGAAATTCCTTCTGAATTATCTCAATTTGGAGAATGATCAAAATCATTGGAAATAATATTGTTAAAATTAGAAGTGTAATAATTGAATCACAATTTGTTTTGAAAATGTATGAAAATTCATTAGTCAAAAAGTAAACAACACCATCTGAAACAATTCAGTCAATATTTATACGAAAATTGCTTCAAAGACAATGATTTTTTCCAGTGTTCCTAAATGTGATGAACAAAGTTCCACATCGCAGGAAATTGCAAGTGAACACAACATCAGGTAAAAAGTTCTTTTTGCTCAGCCGAAGCATAAAGTAAAATTGAATATTTTATTACCATTATAGTGACTTGGTAGGACCATCAAGGGCAGCTTCAGGCGGTGACAACTTTGTAGAGCCAATGCAGGATCAACCAACATTAGAGGTTGAGAAGAAAAGACTTGCCGGAGTGTACGATCCTTCAACCAAGAAAATTACCGGTAGACGTGTGGTGGATATTCAAAGTTTCTTCACCAACATCCGTCAACTGGAGAGTCACTCATGCAAAGTAAGTGGCTTAGGATATCTAGCATTAGAAAAAGAAGTAGTAATGGGTTTAAATTCAAAATTAATTTATAAATGTACTTAATGTGCCTTTACTACTTCTTTCGAAACGAATCCAAACAGGAGTGGCTGTAATAGTGGAAATGTCAACTATTAGGCAACTTCTGCTGTAATTTCTAATGGGAAAGGCTTTTCAACATTAGAAGAAATATTGGCTAATCTTGACATCCCCGGCTTTTCTATAAAAACATTTTTGAATTATCAGCAAAAAGTCAATGAGTCGTGGAATGACGCTTTGACGCACTCAATTGAAGAAGCCGGCAAGTTAGAATATGCGAATGCCCAAAATCCAAATAAAATGTAAGGGGATATTGGAAATATTTCCGTTATTGTTGATGGTGGCTGGAGCCATAGGTCCTACGATCACCGCTACATAGCACAGTCATAAGTAGCCGTAATAATAGGGGCGTATACGAAAAAGATTTAATTTATGGGTGTTAGGAATAAATATAGGTCTATATGTGCAATGACAAGTCGTAAAGAGATCGCCACACACACAGAGGGCACCAAAAAGATAATCGCGCAATATCAGAACTGTCCTGTACAGACAAAGGTGCGTTTATTGCAAATAATTGGCGCGGTTACTGCCAAAAGTGACAGTCTAATCGAAAACGCTACTAGCAATAGAGCTGAATTGTTTATGCACCAAGTTGCAAAATTTAATGGTGGAAAAGCGAGCTTCTTTGGTAGAAGAAATGGTTTCAATATTAGATGCCAAGGAGCTGCGTTATCTTATCAACGATAGGTAAACAATCGAAGAAATAAAAATAGAAATGGTTTGAAAGAATTTTACCACCATTTGAGCAAAGAAATAAGAGCAATACAAACAAGAATGAAGATTACGGATTATCCTGTAATCAATCCGATATGCCGCAAACTCAAATCGAAGCGTTAATCAAACAGCAAATCAAATTATTAAATGTTTCGGCAGATAAGCAAAACGAAATTCAAATAAAGACAGTAAAGCTAAGTGACTCTGAGGCCTGGTTCGACGAAAGAAAATGCCGTCTAACATCCTCTAAGTTCGGTGAAATCTGCAAACGAACAATGAATTTTGGGAATTTATTGCACAATATTCTATACACTAATCCTACAGGAATCAGTCTTGATTATGGCAAAATGTATGAAGATGTTGCCAGAGACAAATACTCTACGTTGACCGGAAATTCGGTTGTGCGGTGTGGACTTTTTGTGTGCACCGTAAAAGACCTAGGTTTTCTTGCCGCCTCACCTGATGGTTTGGTTGGTAATGATACAATAATAGAAATTAAATGTCCGTATTCCGCCCGGCAATTAAAACCTATAGAGGCACCCAATCATACTAAAACATCGTAAATCGTAAATTAGAAATAGTTTGCCATTGAAAAAGTATCACAATAACTATTACCAGATTCAGGGTCAATTATTTATAACGAAGCGACAATTTTGTGATTTTGTAGTGTGGACTCCTAGCGGAATTCACATTGTAACAATTGAGGTCGATAATGAATTTGTTAAGAAAATGATCCCAGAATTACAGCAATTCTACGATAACCATTTTGGGCCTGAACTCGTCGACAGCAGGCACAATCGTAGTATGAAATTACGGGACATGAGTTAGTTTAATTATGGTAAATAAAGAAACGATACAAATCAAATTTGTGGCCTAGGCCTGATATCTATGCTATGTCGACAAAGCAATTTCAAATTGAAATGCTGGATATCTGACTAACTGAATTTCCAAATAATCAATAAAGAAATAATTTTGATAAATAATTTGCAATAAAAGGATAAATAACTAATAATAATAGTAATAACACAAATAAAGGTACACAGTTAAATAATGAGCCAATATGAATCAGAAATTCTGAGAATAATAGAAAAGTGGCAGAAGATGTTACCTGCCTACCTGCTACCTGCCCTGAAGTACTAGGAATGGCGATCCTAGGGCTTGGAGAGTATACGAGGAGGGGTTTAAGTGGGTAGGACCTGAATGGTCCAGGGAGGGTCCCACACTCGCCACGACATTGGGTCGTTTGGGGTCTATTAAAGATTTCCCCTTCTCTCGAAAATCGAAAAAAAAACACCGGCGTATAAAAATTATCCCCATCCTTTTATATCATTTGTTTTTGTTTCCTCAATATGGACCATTGATTTTTGTCTTATTTCAGTTTATTGCAAATAGAATTATTGATGTAATGGGATAATGATAAATACCACCTGTTTTGGTACTAATTGACAATTATTACTTATTGACAAGGAAAGATGTAATTGTCAGAATTGCTGGTAAGTACACATTAGGTTTGTCATATAGAATGCACCAAAAGTAACGACTAATATTCATGCTTTTTATTTATCAAAAGGTAACTTTCCATTGATCATTCCTAGCTCGTAAATAAATAATAGAAAAATAAAAAGTCTCGGCGTTGGAATTATTAATTCTATGCGTTACTTTTTGTTCATACTGTATGTTGTCATACGGCATAGAACAACTCTGCAAAAGCTCGTCGCTTACTAAATTCTGGGACCTTGTGGCCATTTAATGTTTCGCCAGATCTTTATACGTTTTGAGGTCCCCTGAACACGTTTTTGAAGTTTTTAGCTTGATGTTCGTGTGTGCATGGGCGTGTGTGCGCGTGCGTGTATGTGTGCGTGCGTGCGTGTGTGCGTGTGTGTGTGCGTATGTGCGTCTGTCGGTTCTCCAACGATTACTCAAAAACGGTTTAATCGTTTGAGTTCAAATTTGGTCAGCACAAACTATTTGGTAGCCGTTCGAGTTGATTAGTTTTTGGTGCCATTCGGACCACGGCGGTGGAAGAGGGAGGAGTTTGATTGAAAAAAATTCAAGATAGCATATTAATTTGATATCACGAATCGAAAGGGAATGTGCTTTTATGTCCGAAATAATACCCATTATGTGCGATGTTCTTTTCTTTTTTTTAATTAGGGCACAAAATTGGCAAAATAGTGTAGTTAACCAATTCAAATTTGCCGCCTTCTATAAGGGATGGGTTGCCATAGAAAATTCAATTGCAAAATTTTGAAATGACAGTTCTGTGGTTCTGTCAAAATTTCGCAATTGAATCGAGTATCGAGTTTATAAGAAAGTTGAACTGAAAAGAGTGTGAGGAATCACCGATCAGTGAACAGAGTTTTGGTTGACGAGGTGCTGGTTCCTCATTGAATTTTTCAGTGGTGGTGAGACAGCCACGGCTCTTGATTGCCGATTTTGATTTTTACAGTAAGTTATTTTTTTTTTTTTAAACTTTGACTTCTGCATTAATTGTCGACTTCTGACACTTGTCTTTAATATACTTTTCTAATTCATGATTAACTATCCGGAATGTGTCGGGGAAGTTATTAGGCCGATTCTTAGATTCGGCCCCTTTCAAATTTTTGTAATTATTATCATTAAGCAATATTTTTGTTTTTTCAATATAGCTCTTTTTTTCCAAAATAACTTCTCCCGTGTTTTTATCAGCTTTAATTTAATTTAATATTTCAAAGAAAGAGATTTAAAAAAATTAATTATTGATTATATTGTAGTTTGTTTTTATCAACTAAAATTGTGTAATTTTTGAAAAAATTTTGACGTAAGTAATTTATAAAAATATCAAAAATTAAATTTGTAATAATAATTAAATATAATTAGGTGTTGGCTGAAGATGGTCAATTGACCGAAACTAGTTCCAACAAAATATAAGCAATTTAATAAAGATCGACTTATTTTTTTGTTTACTCATCATCTTTAAATTGAACAAGCCTTATTTTGTCCAAACCACATTATGAATACAATTAGTCAATATACCGGACAATCCATCAAACTACATCTAAAAAAGACCAAAATGGAGCCCCACATATGGTTCTTAAACAGATGTATGGCTCTTGATTTAATACCAACTTTTGCAAAAATTAAACAGCATCAACTAAACATCCAACAAAAAACAAAAATCTCAAGAAACATAATTAAGAATGAACGTAATAAATGTTATGGAAGACTCGATCATATCAACTTTGAACTGTTGGAATTATATCGATATCTCGTCAACGATTTTCATCTTTTAATTGTGGAACATATAATCGAGTTAGCATACTATGAAAAAGCTTGTATTTCCAATTTTATCCATCATGGAAAACAAAAGAAGATAGCACAACTAGTAAGACTTAAAAGAGTACAACAACAACATAACCCAAAGTTGTGTAATAATAGTTGTAGGAATTCAAACTCAGTAATTAATTTTTTTCCGAGTTTCACCAACTTAACTAATGTAAATCTCGATACAGATGAACTGCCGATATTAAATATAGGTCATAAGTTAGCTATTCAATCTTCAAATAACCCTTAATTGCAAACAACAATAGATTTAGATGTTGCAATAATGAGTCACGAATTCGAACTAGATATAAAGAAGGAATGTCTTAGTTTTCTAAAAAACAAAGAAAAAATATTATCAAAGTCGGTAAATCAACAAAACTTTAATAAAATTAAAAAACTATAAAAAGCATAAAAAATAAATTGAAACAAAATAATTTGATTTTCACAAAAGTGGGTAAAAACGCGGGAGTAGTTATTTTGGAAAAAAGAGCTATATTGAAAAAACAAAAACATTTCTTAAGAACAGAGAGTACATCTCAAAATTTTAACCGGCGAAAATGTGAGTATGTAACTTGCGATTTCTCGCTCGTCCTTGGAACTACCATAACCGAAAATAAATTTTTGAAAAGCGCTTTTCTTATAGAACGCAATGGTTTTTTCCGTTCTTCAAAATATAGATACAAATTTCAATTACAGATGAAAATCTAACAATATGTCTTTTTCGTATTTTTGTACACTTTCTTATATTTTCTCTTATAACTTGACCAATTTTGATTATTTTGCAAATATTCTTGTACTGTTAGATAGCAAATAAAAAGTTCTTTTCAAATAGTCAAGAAATTGTCCGATTCCGCCGTTAGTTTTCCGGAAAATTAAAAAAACTTCTGTAAGCTACAACAGGTTTTCTCCTACAGTTTTTGTCTGACAACATTGATCAACCGCTCATCCGAAAGCTGATACAAAGGCGGAGTGCAAGATGATATTTTGAGAATTGCCTGAGTTATCGCGGAAAAACCAAGTGGTTTTTCTGGCATTGTTTTCACATATTAAAATTAATTATTTTGCTTTGAAATATATACGGTTATGTAGATAATTTTGTCCTGTTTCCGATTGGCTCATTATTTTTGTAAAAAATGTTGATTTCCCGAAGAAAATTGACTGGAAAAGCAGCGTTGTTATTTTGCCAAGATGGTTCGCGTTTGACGTGAACAATGCGGGTTTGCCAAATCGGAAGAGTCTGGAATCATGATTTCAATATAGGATGGTACGTATGTAAGTAAAATATATGTATGTATAAGCGGCATTTGAAAGGGCATTTCTTCGTTGTTGTCGTGAATTATCAGGTTTTTGGAAATTCTAACGTGGTCCAGAGTTACAAAAGAAAAACCGGAAGCATGTTTTTCTATATTTTCGGTCATAACTCTGTTAATATTGCTTATTTTTGAATGAATTTTACACAGCATGTATAAAATTAAAAGCGCTTTCCAATTATGATATTTTCCGATCGCATTGTTAGTTTTTCGGAAAATTTATGAAAAACGAATTGCTGTTGTTGTTACGAGTCGCTTACTTCATCCACTGTCGGACAGAGGGCCTCATCATAATTACAGACTGTTTTATCATATTTCTGAGCCACCCACCTTTCTCGTTTGCAATGTTGTGAAACCTCTTTTTTATGATTGAAACCACACCTTCGGTTTTTATTTCCTTTTTCAATTATCAATATTTTTTCTGGTTTTCAACGCAGTTACGGTCATATACTCGTCTTACTTGTTTGAGGGTTTTTAATTTTTATGTTTTTTTAAAGACATTCTTAATAAGTAGGGACGTCTATATATATATATATATATATATATATATATATATATATATATATATATATATATATATATATATTTGTAATTTTTTTGCAACCAACAGAACAACAAACGAAAAAAGCTTACAAATACTCGAAATGTTATAAATACGAATAATATTTACAAAATTACCGAAGGCGTGGTTTCAATCATAAAATAGAGGTTTGACAACATTGCAAACACGTAAGGTGGTCGCCCCAGATATATGATAAAGCAATCTGTAATTATGATAAGGCCCTCTATCCGAAACTAGATGAAGTAAGCCACTCATATCAACAACGACAATTCGTTTTACATAAATTTCCCAAAAAACTAACAATGCGATCGGAAAATATCATAATTGGAAAGCGCTTTTAATTTTATACATGTTGTGTGAAATTCATTCAAAAATAAGCAATATTAACAGAATTATGAACGAAAATATAAAAAAACATGCTTCCGGTTTTTCTTTTGTAACCCTGGACCACGTTCGAATTCCCAAAAACCTGAGAATTCAATACAACAAAGAAGAAATACCCGTTCAAATGCCGTTTAAAGCATCAAAATCCATTGAAAAATGCACGAAATTTTTACTTTGAAAATTACCTTTAAAACAAGCTCATCTGATGGTGGCCCTTAATGTCCACAAAAATGCAAATTCGTCGTACCTGAGTGCATTTGATATACCTACAATACCTGCTGTACATTAATAACAGATATACGTAAATATACATGACGAAAGAGATAGTGCTCCACGTATAATTCTTCATGTACCGGGAAACTCACAATTGATTACTTGTGCTTATTCCAATTGTAGGTGGACAGTACGGATGATTGCAGGTAAGGAATTGTGCTAATGCCAATTTTGACAGCTGGAGGAAGGAAACGTGTCAATATTAATGAACAGGAAACAAAAAGTGAGAATTACGGGTAAATATAAAGGTAATGTAAGGTTAATAATAATAATTTTAATAACAATTTAATGAATTATTTTAAAAAAGTACAAAAAAAATTATAATAATAAAATAAATTAATAATAACAGATAACTTACGCTCTAATTCTTCTTTGGTCGCCATCCCGAATACTAATAAGCTATAGACAAACAAAACCAACAATATGTGGTGCTTGCGATAATCATCGACATATCAAGATTTTTCAATAATACCAAACGTAGCGTCTTGGACGATAAATTCTTAATAAAATTTGCTAATAATTGATGGGAGATATGAAAAATATTTTTGGGGTTTATAGGGGGATTCCCTGAGGATCCGTTTCGCGAAATTTTAATCTGATAATAAGTCAACATAAGTCCAACTATTGGTTTTTTTTCCATTTTTCTCCACTGTTCATATTTATTCTATTGAACAGTGGAGAAAAATTGAAAGAAAACCAATAGGTGGACTTAAATTGACTTATTATCAGACTGAAATTTCTCGATATATCAGGATAACGGAGAAAAACGAAAAAATTCAATGTTACAAATATCCTCAAGTAATTTGGAATAATTAGACGTGTGTAACGCGTTTGTGGAAATCGAGCGTTGTTTTGACCCACGTTCGAATAAGTTACAGTGTTGTTGAGCCAAAACTGCAAATTCGAGGATTATTTTCCGAAGCGGGCGTTTTTTTTTGTTTGTATTTTTGAGAGAAGGGGAAATCTTTTATAGACCCCAAACGGTTCCCTGTTGTTTGGGAGTGTTTGACTCTCCCTGAATCAAACAGAGCCTACCCACTAAAACCCCTCCACGTATCCTTTTCTTCAGTTATGGATATAGGACTGTATGGATATGAGATACGTCTATACCAAGTTGACAAAATTGTACGCGTTGTGCCTTATAAACGTGTTACTTTTTAGCTCGGCGGCTCCGTTGATATCATGAACATCACACGTATTTGCCTACGGCAAATTCGCCTCCAAGTGAATACTCAGCCACATTTGTTGTACGCTTGTTGATAGAGCAGCAGTGAAATAGTTAAAGTTAATTATATACAACCAGTTTTTTGTTTTTTTTTTCTCCAATTATCTATGTAATAATAAGACGGCAAAGGTGCGGCATCAGGAACAAAAACAAATTTGGCAACATTGCAGAAAGACGAGATGACAGACTTTAGAGCCCCCTTTCCGCCAATAGATATAACTCATTTTTATGGTATGGAAACTTGCTATTCAACTTGTTTTTCACACGATAAACATAGTGTTGTTTATCACTAATTTTCCAAAAGATTTTCATTTTTTTTGCAGCAACAATGGTACCGTCGGAAAAGTAACGAAACAATCTACAAATTGCAATACACTTTATACAAAAATTATTAATTTTAACAGATTAAAATAATAGGTAAAAAACTTGTTGTTTGAAAGCTAATGAATAGCAGATTGTTTTGAAAATAGTTTGAGATTGAAATTCGGAAAATTACTGGAAATTTAAGGCGGCGAAATTTTATCTCTTATTTTTATCTGTTAAAATTAATTAATTTTGAATAAAGTGTATTGCAATTTATAGATTATTTCATTATCTTTCCAACGGTACCATTGTTGCTGCAAAATTGAAAATCTTTTGGAAAATTAGTGATAAACAATCGTGTGGAAAGCGGCTGACTTACTTCCACTTATACTCGCTAGAGAGTCTAAAAACACCTATGCGTCCTTCATGTCGGTAAATTCTAGTTTCGGCTAATGGCAGATAGATGGCGATCAAATTTGTTAATTACAATATACAATTAAATAATTGTTTTTTTCATTTAGCTATCCACAAATAAAACGACGAAAGTGTGGCATTAGCCACGAAAACAGATTTGGCAATCTTGTCAAGAGACAAGATGATAGACCTAGATTAGTTGATAAAACAAATTTGATCGCCATCTATCTTCCATTAGCCGAAACTAGAATATACCGACATGCAGGACGGATAGGTGTTTTTAGACCCTCTAGCCTGTATAAGAGGAACTAAGTCAGCCGCTTTCCACACGATTGTTTATCACTAATTTTCCAATAGATTTTCAATTTTGCTGCAACAATGGTAATGTTGGAAAGATAATGAAATAATCTATAAATTGCAATACTGGTTGGGACATTCAAATTTGAAATTTCTATTTTATTTCAGTTTATTTTAGTATCTATAAAATTCCTGCGATAAGATTCAGGGTTACTTTTAGTTTTGAGTTTGATTTGAACTTGAGCAGGTTAGCAAGTTGTGCTGTACCAATTTATCATTTTCGTTCGATCTTTATTTCATTTTTGGAGCATTAAACAATCGAATTTTATTTTTTCGTATTGACGTTTCGTGGTGTAAGTGATTACGACATCATCCACCTGTAATTATCCAGTCTTTTTTTCCATTTTTTCTCCTTCCCATTTACAGCGTGTGTCGCCGTTCCGGTTGCATCACGAAGTGGTAAGTCACTTGCGTCATTTTGATTGTAAATTTCGAATTATTTCGTTAGGAGACGAGATTTTGGGACATTTATCCCGAATAAGATATCGTTTCAAACAAATACACTTTATAGAAAAATAATTAATTTTAACAGATAAAAATAAAAGATAAAATTTCGCCATCATTAATTTCCAGTAATTTTCCGAATTTCAATCTCAAACTATTTTCAAAATAATCTGCTATTCATTAGCCTTCAAACAAGCCCTGGTTCAGTCGTCTAAGTTTAAAACTGTCCGTAAAAAAACAAAATTTGTATGTCGAAACCTTTCATCAATTTTCCGGAAAACTAACAATGCGATCGGAA
The DNA here is from genome assembly GCA_020740385.1 of Mylabris phalerata. Lineage (NCBI taxonomy): Eukaryota > Metazoa > Arthropoda > Insecta > Coleoptera > Meloidae > Mylabris > Mylabris phalerata. The sequence continues at coordinate 134,768 of JAJEOX010000093.1, read as the reverse complement.
AATTTCTGACAGATTTGGAAAACGCTTTTAATTGGCCACATGTTGTCTAAAATTCATTAGAAAATAAGCAATATTTGCCACGTTATGAAGGAAAATATAAAAAAAAAAACTGTAAAAAATGCTAAAAAACATGCTTCTATACGTCCTTCTGTAACTCCAAATTACATCCGAATTTCAAAAAATCATATATGTACTTCCCTCCCTCTTGAAATACCCTTTTAAATGCCGTTAAGAACATTGAAATCCGTTGGAAAACAAAACAGGAATCCTGTTTTCTCATTGTCTATTTAACTGCAGAGGGCCCTAAAGTCGATAAACAGTAGCACCTTTAATCAAAAAATTCAAAATACTGACACAAAATGTAATAAAAAGAACATTCGGTTCCCAACTATATGACATTTATTAGAATCTTTGTTTCGAAGAGCTTTTTCTATTCTCCTGATTCATGCCCTGCAACATTTTCAGTTATATCGAAGAAATATCACAATTTTAAGGTAAATAATAAATTCTCAAAAGCTTGACATTTTTAGTCCGAAATTTCGAGATTTTTTGGAATAAGTTTGACTAAGTGTCAGTAACCTAGAACAAAACTCTGAAATTACCAGATTTTCATGATAATTTCTGTCTTTTTTGGCTTTTGTTACTTTATTCGAATTCAACATAATATTTTGAAGTTCTGTATCATTTTTAACGTAGATCATCTTATGCTGGACTTGTCCGGATTTTACATTCTCATTTTGGAATACATTATTTTATTACATTATTCTGGCATTATTATTTTTTCTGTTTCAATAGTTTAGAGTTTTCAGTATATAGCAATTCTGAGAATTAATAACTGTCTGTTCTATTTCTAATAATTCTGATTAATGCAGTATCATTTTTTATAAGAAATACTAGCTTTTGAAAGGCTATCATATAATTTATTGATTCTCTATTAAAAAAGGATTTGAGAAACACAGATGTAACAAATTTAAGAAGTGACTTCTTTTTTGATCCTAGAATTAGATTTAGTTTTATATCTAACGATAAATTAAAACATACTAATGGTTGGTTTCTAGAAAATATTTTAATAGATCGAATAGTTATTGACTCGATTAAGTTATCGAATAGAAAAATTCAAAAGCTGTTTCTGAAAGAGATATATCAATTCTATAACTATAAATCCAATAAAGTCGATTTTCCTGTCGCCTACGAGATGTCTTCGGGGTGCTTCCAGATGCTAGCCAATTGCCGTAGGTATTTCTTGCAACAAATACAATATGACCAACGAAAAAAAATATGGAGTGCAGATAACTTTGCAATTGCGCAAGCCTGCAATGCGTTCAAAAATTCTCAAGATTTTTTACCATTGTTCGATATTTCAATAATTGTTTAATTGAAAAAAATGGAAGAAACACCAAAAAATTACCGTTCAATAAACTTTCTTGAATCGGAAAAACATTATCTGTCCGAAATAATAAAATAAAATTATTTGAATGTCATCGAAAACAAACAAATAGACGGAAAAAGAGTAAAAACAAGAAAACTTGATAATTAGTTACTGAAGAATATAACATAGAGAAGATATAATTTCTAAACCCAGACTCTGCTTAATACTTCAAAATAATTACTTGCATCTTAAAAAATAGCAACAAAATGGAAACTATTTATTTTGCAGAAAAAATTATAATAAAATATGCGGTGGAACTGTTCCGCTAAATAGTGGAGATTTGGATGTGAAGATTGTAGAAACATTAAAATCATAATCTGAACCTTTTCGCAGCGTACAAAGAAAACATACAAGTTTCATGCAGAAATGTCAAAACAAAATGAATTGAGCATTCACTTGCTACGTATTGGTTCTTTGTCTCTTTCCTATAGGTCCTCTTACTCATAAAACAATTATCGAATCTATAACAACTAGCGACTCTTTCAGAAACCGATTTTGACACTTTATAGAATCGTTAAACTTGTCGAATCGAAATCGATCGTTCCAGAAACCGATCATAAGAGGAGTAAACTATTAATTTATATCTTTTAATCAAATGCCTGCAGAACTATATTTATATCAATTTGAACCAAGGTTTCATAATGGCTGCACTAATAGCAAGAGTTCTTCTTAAACTTAGTTGCAACTTGCTATTGAATTCAGTTAATGATAAGTTTACACATATTACGTTTATGAAAGGCTATCATGTAAATGTCTATAAATCGAAGGTCAATATAAGTAAACTTTAGCTTAGATAAGTGTGAAAATATATAATTGCATTAATTATGACCAATAATCGTTCTATCTATAGGCTAGTTTCTATTATCAGCTGCATTCATCAGTGCCAAATATGAATCAGCAGTTTTCATAATCTGAAACCCAAAAAATTAATAAAAACTATTAATATTTTGATACAAATATCAACTGAAAGCATATGAGGACGAGACATGTAGGAGAAAGGACCACAATTAACAACGAGCGGTATACTAGATCTCCTTATAATTAGTATAAAGCTTTTCTGTAACTCTGCACAGCTTTCATACCATAGACTGAAGTATGCAGCATCACCAATAGATAAAGACTGGAAACAAGCTTCATTTAATACATTTACTGAGGTAAAAATAAATAATAGAAATATTACTTCATCAATTAATCATTGGCCAGGTACAAAAAAGATAATCAGAGCAACAATCCAACCTCAGAATAAAATTAAAACACTCAAATTTTCACCCTGTTTGTAATTAAGAATTGATTATTTCAAATGTTTCGTAGAAATTTTCATAATATTAGAAACCTCTTGGACACAAAATGTTAGAATACCAAAAAAAAAAACACCCGTTATAAATACAGGAATGAAGAGACAATTTGTATAACATTTGTTCATATTTTCACCAATTCAGAAATATTTGTAAAATTCAATGTCTTACCTACAACAGTTCGCGACTTCATGTTGTAAGGCCACACAGACAAGTGCGAAAAACACAATTCAGAATGTAGTAAAAAGGGGTAATGGAGAAAAATAAACAAGAAAAAAAATGAAATAATAGAGAAAAAGGAAGAAATGAAACAACAATTGACGTACACAATTAAAATTGAAGATATGAGAGAGATAAAGGCAGAGAAATAAATGAACTTGCGATAGAAAGAAAAAACAGAACGAGAAGAACGAAGAAAAAAATTTGAAAGGGGCCGAATCTAAGAACCGGCCTAATAACTTCCCCGACACATTCCGGATAGTTAATCATGAATTAGAAAAGTATATTAAAGACAAGTGTCAAAAGTCGACAATTAATGCAGAAGTCAAAGTTTAAAAAAAAAATAATAACTTACTATAAAAATCAAAATCGGCAATCAAGAACCGTGGCTGTCTCACCACCACAGAAAAATTCAATGAGGAACCAGCACCTCGTCAACCAAAACTCTGTTCACTGATCGGTGATTCTTCACACTCTTTTCAGTTCAACTTTCTTATAAACTCGATACACGATTCAATTGCGAAATTTTGACAGAACCACAGAACTGTCATTTCAAAATTTTGCAATTGAATTTTCTATGGCAACCCATCCCTTATAGAAGGCGGCAAATTTGAATTGGTTAACTACACTATTTTGCCAATTTTGTGCCCTAATTAAAAAAAAGAAAAGAACATCGCACATAATGGGTATTATTTCGGACATAAAAGCACATGCCCTTTCGATTCGTGATATCAAATTAATATGTTATCTTGAATTTTTTTCAATCAAACCCCTCCCTCTTCCACCGCCGTGGTCCGATTGGCACCAAAAACTAATCAACTCGAACGGCTACCAAATAGTTTGTGCTGACCAAATTTAAACTCAAACGATTAAACCGTTTTTGAGTAATCGTTGGAGAACCGACAGACGCACATACGCACACACACACGCACGCACGCACACACGAACATCAAGCTAAAAACTTCAAAAACGTGTTCAGGGGACCTCAAAACGTATAAAGATCTGGCGAAACATTAAATGGCCACAAGGTCCCAGAATTTAGTAAGCGACGAGCTTTTGCAGAGTTGTTCTATGCCGTATGACAACATACAGTATGAACAAAAAGTAACGCATAGAATTATTAATTCCAACGCCGAGACTTTTTATTTTTAACTTCCCCGACCAGAGGGTTGGGAAGTTATTAGATTTCACCAGATCTTTACGTTTTGAGGTCCCCTGAACACGTTTTTGAAGTTTTTAGCATGATGTCCGTGTGTGTGTGTGTGTGTGTGTGTATGTATGTGCGTCTGTCGGTTCTCCAACGATTACTCAAAAACGGTTTCACCGATTGAGTTCTAATTTGGTCAGCACAAACTATTTGGTGGCCGTTCGAGTTGATTAGTTTTTGGTGCCAATCGGACCACGGTGGTGGAAGAGGGAGGGGGTTAATTGCAAAAAATTCAAGAAAACATATTAATTTGATATCACCAATCGAAAGGGCATGAGCTTTTATGTCTAAAACGATACCCATCATGTGCGATGTTCTTTTCTTTTTTTAAATAAGGGCACAAAATTGGCAAAATAGTCTAGTCAACCAATTCAAATTTGCCGCCTTCTATCAGGGATCGGTTGCCATAGAAAAGAGTTGTTGTTCACGATTCAATTGCGAAATTTTGAAATGACAGTTTAGAAGGTTATCCGACATAATTTTTAAAGCGTAGCAAAATTTATAACGGTAGTTTATAAAGACAGAATGATATCTACTGTTGGTATCACAGGAGGCATAAAATCCTATGCGTTTGTTTATATTCTTCTGTCATTTTTGAAACATAACCTCAGAATATTTGTTTTCAAGCGGTTTTTTGAGCGGGTTTTGTGTTTCGGTTTGCGCTTTTTTAATAAATAAATGTTTTAAAATAATATAAATTTTGATTTCTCCTAAAAAAGAAATGTATATTCCCTCGACAATTCAATCTATATGATTTGAATTTTTCCATGTTTTTGTTGGGATTACCGTACTACTTTTTATTCCGCGCTCAAAAGACAGTTCTGTGGTTCTGTCAAAATTTCGCAATTGAATTGTGAATCGAATTGTAAGAAAGTCGAACTGAAAAGTCTGTGTGTAGAATCACCGATTAGTGAACAGAGTTTTTGTTGACGAGATGCTGGTTCCTCATTGAATTTTTCGGTGGTTGTGAGATAGCCACGGTTCTCGATTCCCGATTTTGATTTTTATAGTAAGTTAGTTTTTTTTTTAAATAAAGTATCTCCAATAGAAAAAATAGTATACAAAACTCGTGCTACGGTACTCGTTTTTTTAAAAACTCGGACTCGTGTCGGGGAAGTTATTAGGCCGGTTCATTGATTCGGCCCCTTTCAAATTTTTCTATTATTTATTTACGAGCTAGGAATGATCAATAGAAAGTTACCTTTTGATAAATAAAAAGCATGAATATTAGTCGTTACTTTTGGTGCATTCTATATGACAAACCTAATGTGTACTTACCAGCAATTCTGACAATTACATCTTTCCTTGTCAATAAGTAATAATTGTCAATTAGTACCAAAACAGGTGGTATTTATCATTATCCCATTACATCAATAAGTCTATTTGCAATAAACTGAAATAAGACAAAAATCAATGTTCCATATTGAGGAAACAAAAACAAATGATATAAAAGGATGGGGATAATTTTAATACGCCGGTGTTTTTTTTTCGATTTTCGAGAGAAGGGGAAATCTTTAATAGACCCCAAACGACCCAATGTCGTGGCGAGTGTGGGACCCTCCCTGGACCATTCAGGTCCTACCCACTTAAACCCCTCCTCGTATACTCACCAAGCCCTAGGATCGCCATTCCAAGTACTTCAGGGCAGGTAGCAGGTAGGCAGGTAACATCTTCTGCCACTTTTCTATTATTCTCAGAATTTCTGATTCATATTGGCTCATTATTTAACTGTGTACCTTTATTTGTGTTATTACTATTATTATTAGTTATTTATCCTTTTATTGCAAATTATTTATCAAAATTATTTCTCTATTGATTATTTGGAAATTCAGTTAGTCAGATATCCAGCATTTTAATTTGAAATTGCTTTGTCGACATAGCATAGATATCAGGCCTAGGCCACAAATTTGATTTGTATCGTTTCTTTATTTACCATAATTAAACTAACTCATGTCCCGTAATTTCATACTACGATTGTGCCTGCTGTCGACGAGTTCAGGCCCAAAATGGTTATCGTAGAATTGCTGTAATTCTGGGATCATTTTCTTAACAAATTCATTATCGACCTCAATTGTTACAATGTGAATTCCGCTAGGAGTCCACACTACAAAATCACAAAATTGTCGCTTCGTTATAAATAATTGACCCTGAATCTGGTAATAGTTATTGTGATACTTTTTCAATGGCAAACTATTTCTAATTTACGATAAAATGTTTTAGTATGATAGGGTGCCTCTATAGGTTTTAATTGCCGGGCGGAATACGGACATTTAATTTCTATTATTGTATCATTACCAACCAAATCATCAGGTGAGGCGGCAAGAAAACCTAGGTCTTTTACGGTGCACACAAAAAGTCCACACCGCACAACCGAATTTCCGGTCAACGTAGAGTATTTGTCTCTGGCAACATCTTCATACATTTTGCCATAATCAAGACTGATTCCTGTAGGATTAGTGTATAGAATATTGTGCAATAAATTCCCAAAATTCATTGTTCGTTTGCAGATTTCACCGAACTTAGAGGATGTTAGACGGCATTTTCTTTCGTCGAACCAGGCCTCAGAGTCACTTTGCTTTACTGTCTTTATTTGAATTTCGTTTTGCTTATCTGCCGAAACATTTAATAATTTGATTTGCTGTTTGATTAACGCTTCGATTTGAGTTTGCGGCATATCGGATTGATTACAGGATAATCCGTAATCTTCAATGTTGTTTGTATTGCTCTTATTTCTTTGCTCAAATGGTGGTAAAATTCTTTCAAACCATTTCTATTTTTATTTCTTCGATTGTTTACCAATCGTTGATAAGATAACGCAGCTCCTTGGCATCTAATATTGAAACCATTTCTTCTACCAAAGAAGCTCGCTTTTCCACCATTAAATTTTGCAACTTGGTGCATAAACAATTCAGCTCTATTGCTAGTAGCGTTTTCGATTAGACTGTCACTTTTGGCAGTAACCGCGCCAATTATTTGCAATAAACGCACCTTTGTCTGTACAGGACAGTTCTGATATTGCGCGATTATCTTTTTGGTGCCCTCTTTTAAACAATAGAACGATTTGCATTGGGAATGGTCTTCAAAAACGTGATTAACAATATTTGAAATATCGTCTTTCAATTCTACAGGAGACGCATTTTCTTGCTTCGCATGCCACGATATTACTTTTCTTATATTTTTCGAAATGCTACATATTCGAGAATTTGTTAGTAAAATTCTATTAGCGTTAGATTCATTGGCTAGATTAAATAAGTGTTTCGTAGCATTCTTTGTTACGTGATTTGCACATTCTATTTTTTTAATAGATCGCGAATATGGAACTGTTTCCAAAATCCTGCTATACACGCTGGAATCTCCATCACCAACAAAAGTGGTATAGCGCAACTTGTGCATGGCTTCACTGCAAGAAAATCCCTCCTGCAAAATATCAGCTTCCATTGCTGACGATGAGCCTTCCCAGTTTTTAAAACAAACATGATTGTGTGTGGCGATCTCTTTACGACTTGTCATTGAACATATAGACCAATATTTATTCCTAACACCCATAAATAAAATCTTTTTCGTATACGCCCCTATTATTACGGCTACTTATGACTGTGCTATGTAGCGGTGATCGTAGGACCTATGGCTCCAGCCACCATCAACAATAACGGAAATATTTCCAATATCCCCTTACATTTTATTTGGATTTTGGGCATTCGCATATTCTAACTTGCCGGCTTCTTCAATTGAGTGCGTCAAAGCGTCATTCCACGACTCATTGACTTTTTGCTGATAATTCAAAAATGTTTTTATACAAAAGCCGGAGATGTCAAAATTAGCCAATATTTCTTCTAATGTTGAAAAGCCTTTCCCATTAGAAATTACAGCAGAAGTTGCCTAATAGTTGACATTTCCACTATTACAGCCACTCCTGTTTGGATTCGTTTCGAAAGAAGTAGTAAAGGCACATTAAGTACATTTATAAATTAATTTTGAATTTAAACCCATTACTACTTCTTTTTCTAATGCTAGATATCCTAAGCCACTTACTTTGCATGAGTGACTCTCCAGTTGACGGATGTTGGTGAAGAAACTTTGAATATCCACCACACGTCTACCGGTAATTTTCTTGGTTGAAGGATCGTACACTCCGGCAAGTCTTTTCTTCTCAACCTCTAATGTTGGTTGATCCTGCATTGGCTCTACAAAGTTGTCACCGCCTGAAGCTGCCCTTGATGGTCCTACCAAGTCACTATAATGGTAATAAAATATTCAATTTTACTTTATGTTTCGGCTGAGCAAAAAGAACTTTTTACCTGATGTTGTGTTCACTTGCAATTTCCTGCGATGTGGAACTTTGTTCATCACATTTAGGAACACTGGAAAAAATCATTGTCTTTGAAGCAATTTTCGTATAAATATTGACTGAATTGTTTCAGATGGTGTTGTTTACTTTTTGACTATTGAATTTTCATACATTTTCAAAACAAATTGTGATTCAATTATTACACTTCTAATTTTAACAATATTATTTCCAATGATTTTGATCGTTCTCCAAATTGAGATAATTCAGAAGGAATTTCTATTGTAAGTCTAATTGTAAGTCTAATCAGTGGCGAACTGGCAAACTTTTTCGGCCCGAGCAATCACTACACAAACAGGAGTGCGGTAAAAATTGTACTCTAAATAAATGAAGATGGCAATCAGGGTAATAAAATAAATAATGCATTTTTCGTTATCAAGACACAAACATGGAATAAATAAGTTCCATAATCAGACACAAAATAAAAAGAGCCTTTTTTTATTTATTAGCAACCGGCCCACCGAACACTTGCCCGTTTGCCCGACGACCCTGTCTGCCACTGGTTCTAATTGTTCTGTATTTCGAAAATAAATTAAAAACAAACAAAATGGGAAAAGTTGTTTAAACATTAGGATTACATAAAAAATTACTTTTTTCGATAGTGGTAAAAAGTTGTACTTGAGGTATACCGTAAAAGAAAACACCCGGGTTTGTAAAACAAAGTTATGCAAATAAATACTTACCAACTTCTCCGGAAATTTGTACCCCGTTTAGACTTTTTCTGTGATATTTTCGGCATTTTTCAAATGTTTAAAAACACAAAAAAAACACAAAAACTTGAAAAATTGCAAACGATAATTGAATACAGAATCGGTCTGGTAATCTATATATCTATCTATCTCAATTTTTACAAATGTTTCATATGCTAGAAATAGATAGATTTGTCCCAGGAAGTGGGAGGAGCATAGTAGTTCTTCTTTTATACCACTCTAATTGTTTTCTGATATAACATTTAGATTTATGATACTAGCTTCGAAATTTATCCACCCAGATGTTTATTATATAATGCCCGTCACCTTGTAGTCAAACGGCTAAAAACTCCTATTAATTGTCGAGTGATTGGAAACAAATTTTAAGGATTTATAGGGGGGTCCCTGGTGCACATTTCAGTGAAAGTTGGACCATGTAGCTCATTGGGAAATGAGTGATATCAAATCTCACTTTTGAATATGCAACAATCGGCAAGAGGGTTTTTCACTCATTAAAAGTGTTGAATTAATGTGATACATTCGTAACATTTTGGTTTTTGCAATTTGCCCTTAAGACTTCGAAAAAAATTAAAAAATGTACGAGCAGAGCTTGACCGTGAAAAAATTGAAATGCAAAAGTTGCTCGCCTCCCTTTGTCGGTTACAGTAGTTTTGTATCAAGTTTTAAACCAGTGTTTCTTAACCGTCGATCTGGTAATTTTTTTTTATCAGCAAATCTATTTAACAGGCTCAGAGTGAAATACTCCTTACCCACAATGTAGAAAATGTGTCATTGGTGAAAAATGAAGGGTCCCTAATAAATAAATAAATAATTTACATGGTCGGCACTTCCAGAACGTTTGAAAACCACCGGTGTAGTCTCTTAAAACGATCCAATGTTTATTTATTTAAAGAAAAACAAGCCTACAATACGTGACCCTAACAATAAATAATTGTCGACACATGTTTGTTTTTTTTTCCTTTGCAACAAACGAGATAAAGCAATTTAAAGAAATAAAAAAAGACAGAATGTAGATCTCGTTATTTTTTGAACGAAAAATCAATTTCAAATACCATATCGGTTAAAAACAAACGAATATCATTTATGGTTCTAGTAGGTGACGTATCGATAGTACTCATTTGCTTTTACTAGTAAGTTGATACAAAGTCTAAAAACTGCAATAAAAATAAACAATAGAAAAGAAGGGAAGAATCACCGTAATAATTGTAAACAGATCTTTGTATTGTAATTAACAAATTTGATCGCCATCTATCTGCCATTAGCCGAAACTAGAATTTACCGACATGAAGGACGCATAGGTGTTTTTAGACTCTCTAGCGAGTATAAGTGGAAGTAAGTCAGCCGCTTTCCAAACGATTGTTTATCACTAATTTTCCAAAAGATTTTCAATTTTGCAGCAACAATGGTACCGTTGGAAAGATAATGAAATAATCAATAAATTGCAATACACTTTATTCAAAAATAATTAATTTTAACAGATAAAAATAAGAGATAAAATTTCGCCATCATTAATTTCCAGTAATTTTCCGAATTTCAATCTCAAACTATTTTCAAAATAATCTGCTATTCATTAGCTTTCAAACAAGGCCTGTTTCAGTCGTCTAAGTTTAAACTGTCCGTAAAAAAACAAAATTAGTATGTCGAAACCTTTCATCAATTTTCCGGAAAACTAACAATGCAATCAGAAAATTTCCTACAGATTTGGAAAGCGCTTTTAATTGTCCTCATGTTGTCTAAAATTCATTAGAAAATAAGCAATATTTGCCAAGTTATGAGGGAAAATATAAAAAAAAACTGTAAAAAATGCTAAAAACATGCTTCTATACTTCCTTCTGTAACTCCAAATTACATCCGAATTAAAAAAAAATCATATATCTACTTACCTACCTCTTCAAATGCCCTTTTAAATACCGTTTAGAACATTGAAATCCGTTGGAAAACAAAACGCTTTTTTAATAAATAAATGTTTTAAAATAATATAAATTTTGATTTCTCCTAAAAAAGAAATGTATATTCCCTCGACAATTCAATCTATATGATTTGAATTTTTCCATGTTTTTGTTGGGATTACCGTACAACTTTTTATTCCGCGCTCAAATGACAGTTCTGTCGTTCTGTCAAAATTTCGCAATTGAATTGTGAATCGAATTGTAAGAAAGTCGAACTGAAAAATCTGTATGTGGAATCACCGATTAGTGAACAGAGTTTTTGTTGACGAGATGCTGGTTCCTCATTGAATTTTTCGGTGGTGTGAGCTACATGGTCCAACTTTCACTGAAATGTGCACCAGGGATCCCCCAATAAATCCTTAAAATTTGTTTTCAATCACTCGACAATTAATAGGAGTTTTGGACGGTTTGACCACAATGTGATGGGCACTGCATGTGTATATTTATGATGTTCTGATTGTAGGAAAGAATAAAAAAGATTGCAAAGAGACAGTTGTTAAAGAATTAGAGAGATTAAATAAATTTAACATTCGAATTAATCTGGAAAAATCATTACTTTTCAAAAATGAAATTGAATTTTTAGGGCTCAAAATCGGTAGTAATGGCATTAGTCCACTGAAAAGTAAAATAGAATCTATAAAAAATGCTCCCACTCCGACGAATATAACCCAATTGAAAGCTTATTTGGGATTGCTCAATTATTACTCAAAATTCATTCCAATGTTATCATCAAAACTATATCCGTTATATGAACGACTACACAAAAACTGTAAATTCGAATGGACAAAGGAGAGGAACAAGTCGTTTGAAAAAAGTAAACAATTATTATTGAATAGCGATGCGTTAGTAGTATTCGATCCTAATAAAACATGCATAGTAACAGCTGATGCTTCTCAATATGGTATTGGGGCCGTATTAACTATGTATATGACTATGAAATTCGATTTAAAAAAGGTGGTGAGATTGCAAACGCAGATGCGTTATCTAGATTACCCTTGGAAGAACCTTCAATGGACGATATTCACACCTGTATGCAATTGGAAGAATTGCCAATATCAGCGGAGATTATTGTAATTGAAACAAAACGAGGTTATGGAATCAACAAAATTTGGATGGCGGAAACAAGTAAAAGAGGAAGAAATTTTACCATACTCTCGTAGGAAACATAAATTAAGCATTGGAGACGGTATTTTGACTAAGGGTAACCGCGTAATAGTACCAGAGAAATTGCGAACCGTACTGTCAGAAATGTTACACGATCGACATCCTGGAATGGTGAGAATGAAAAAGTTAGCTAGAAGTTATGTATGGTGGCCTAATATCGATTACAATATTGAAGAGACCATCAAGAGATGTCAACCATGCCAGATAAATGCTCCTAAACAGGCAGAAATTAAGTTAACACCATGAACACAATCGAACAGTGTTTGGAGGCGAATTCATATTGATTTTTGTACGTTTAATCAGACAACATTCCTTGTTGTAATTGATACTACAACTAAGTGGTTACAAGTTAAAATAATTGGATTCCGGTACAACAACTGAGAAGACGATTGTTGAGTTAAGAAGAATTTTTGCATATTTTGGGCTCCCTGAGATTATCGTTTCGGATAATGGTCCTCCTTTTAATAGTGAGCAATTTGAAATATTTTGCAAGATGAATGGTATTACCTTGATACATTCTCCACTGTACCATAAAACTTCGAATGATAGTGCAGGGAGAGCTGTAAAAACCGTCAAATCATCGTTGAAAAAAAATCTATTTAAAACAACTGAACAATTATCGAAGTTGGAATTGGAACTGAAACTTCAAAATTTTTTGTTTGTGTACAGAAACACACTAACTACAACAACACTGAAGTCACCTAGTGAAATGATGTTCAAACAAATGCCACGAACAAAACTAACCTTACTAAAACCAAGTAATTTAAAATCGCATAATAAAAAGATGACTGAAACCATCAAAATAAAGGAAAATGTTCATCGTCGCGATATTGAAGATTTTAAAGAAGGGATAGGTTTATATTAGAAGGGGATAGGTTTATATTAGTAATGATAAAACATGGACATATGGGAAAATTGTTAAACCCGTTAGTGTTGCCACCTATTTGGTTGCATTTGATAATAAAATTAAATTTGTACATGTTGATTGTATAAAAAGAGCTTATAAGAAAAATAATGAATCTGTTGCAGAATTGTTGCGATATTTCCCTCATGCTTGGAATAATGACGACAAGGGTGCTAAGGAAAAGACTGTATTAGTATTAGATAGTAATAAAACTGACGACAGAAGCGTTGAAGTTAAACCAACAGATGGTACAGTTGTAACTCAAGAAAATAATAATCATCCACCGAATAATAACTCTGAAAGGGTTCGCCCTATACCCAGTTCAGAAATCTTATTGAGAAGATCTTCGAGATCACGAAGACCACCAAATCGATTAAATCTTTAACTCAAGAAGGGAGAAGATGTTATATATTGTGGATTGCTTATTCGAGTAAAAAGACAATAAGAGGAGAGTCGTTCGTCTGTAGTAGTCAACGTCAGACGTTGTGTTCTATTGTTGTTCATTATCAATAAAGTATTGTAAAAACCGAACCCAGTTGTATGAATATACAACACTTTCTATTTCCAATGTGTACTGTATTTTATCATTTAATTTATTTAGATAGCGATGAAAAGATTCTAATGTACGATTATTCCCATCCCGAACAATAAGTATATCATCGACATATCTTGTATATAAAATAATATGTTTTTTGAAAGGATTGTTATTTTCAAGAATATAATTATTTTCAAAATGATCAATTACTATATTAGCTAACATTCCTGAGGTGGACATTCCCATTGGAAGTCCGTCTTCAATTTTGTATTTAACATTTTCAAACTCACAATAATTTGTATGGATTATATGATTTAATATTTTAACTATATTAATTCTGTCAATATCATTATTAAATTTTTCATTGATGTATTTTTTAAGTATTTTATTTACCGGAGATTTTTGAATATAACAATATAAATTTATAATATCAAATGATATAAGTTTGTAATTTGAATTATAACTTATTTTATTAAGTTTATTAAATCTAATGAATTATTAACTGTATTTTTGAGCTAGATTTTTTGTTGGACAATTACGGAAGGATGTAATTGGTCTAATAGGATGTCCGTCCTTATGAATTTTTATCAAACTATATAATTTGGGTATTTGTGCGTTCATGGGGACAAATCTATCGATATTATTGTGAAATTTTAACAATGTTGTTTTAATTGTTTGTTGTGAATACAATTTCATTTAGGGGGTCTTTTTTACATATTTTGTAGTTGTTGCTATTAATATAAGCGATAGTTTTATTAATATATTCTTGTTTTTTAATAACAATATTACCGGCGCCTTTATCAGCTTTTACGAATATGGCATCATGCTTTTGTAATTTATGTTTAATATTATCAATTGTTTTATATAAGTTGTTAATATTGTGATTTTTTAATTTATTATATTTCGTTTCTATAATTTTTACAAAATGTTCGCATTTATTTCGAATATCCTCTTCATTTGGATGGTTTTTAATCTCATTGTCAATCTCGATGGTAGTGAGAGGTATAGGGTGTGTATTTAAGTAGAAGTATAGGGTTGTATTTGTTGAGATATCTTTTTCATTTTTATCAAAAACTATGTCAGTAAAATTAGAGAAGTTCTTATAAAATTCTATATTTTCATATTTAGTATTCTTGATTTTTATTTTATTATGAAAGTTTTTCTTTAAAGAACTCAATATAATAAAATCTTTAGCTATTAAAAATGGTTATAAAATCAGAACTGTTGAAAAACTTTTAGCAAGAATTAAAATTAAAAAAGATCCATTGTTTGTGAACGATAATAATAATAATAACACCAAATATAAAACTTTTACATACAATGAATTTATTTATAAAATAAAAATATATTCTGAAACAATATACTATAGCCACCACATACAAAAATAGTGATTCATTATATAATATCTTACAATACAACAAAAATTTGAAAGGGGCCGAATCTATGAACCGGCCTAATAACTTCCCCGACACGAGTCCGAGTTTTTAAAAAAACGAGTACCGTAGCACGAGTTTTGTATACTATTTTTTCTATTGGAGATACTTTATTTAAAAAAAAAACTAACTTACTATAAAAATCAAAATCGGGAATCGAGAACCGTGGCTATCTCACAACCACCGAAAAATTCAATGAGGAACCAGCATCTCGTCAACAAAAACTCTGTTCACTAATCGGTGATTCTACACACAGACTTTTCAGTTCGACTTTCTTACAATTCGATTCACAATTCAATTGCGAAATTTTGACAGAACCACAGAACTGTCTTTTGAGCGCGGAATAAAAAGTAGTACGGTAATCCCAACAAAAACATGGAAAAATTCAAATCATATAGATTGAATTGTCGAGGGAATATACATTTCTTTTTTAGGAGAAATCAAAATTTATATTATTTTAAAACATTTATTTATTAAAAAAGCGCAAACCGAAACACAAAACCCGCTCAAAAAACCGCTTGAAAACAAATATTCTGAGGTTATGTTTCAAAAATGACAGAAGAATATAAACAAACGCATAGGATTTTATGCCTCCTGTGATACCAACAGTAGATATCATTCTGTCTTTATAAACTACCGTTATAAATTTTGCTACGCTTTAAAAATTATGTCGGATAACCTTCTAAACTGTCATTTCAAAATTTCGCAATTGAATCGTGAACAACAACTCTTTTCTATGGCAACCGATCCCTGATAGAAGGCGGCAAATTTGAATTGGTTGACTAGACTATTTTGCCAATTTTGTGCCCTTATTTAAAAAAAGAAAAGAACATCGCACATGATGGGTATCGTTTTAGACATAAAAGCTCATGCCCTTTCGATTGGTGATATCAAATTAATATGTTTTCTTGAATTTTTTGCAATTAACCCCCTCCCTCTTCCACCACCGTGGTCCGATTGGCACCAAAAACTAATCAACTCGAACGGCCACCAAATAGTTTGTGCTGACCAAATTAGAACTCAATCGGTGAAACCGTTTTTGAGTAATCGTTGGAGAACCGACAGACGCACATACATACACACACACACACACACACACACGGACATCATGCTAAAAACTTCAAAAACGTGTTCAGGGGACCTCAAAACGTAAAGATCTGGTGAAATCTAATAACTTCCCAACCCTCTGGTCGGGGAAGTTAAAAATAAAAAGTCTCGGCGTTGGAATTAATAATTCTATGCGTTACTTTTTGTTCATACTGTATGTTGTCATACGGCATAGAACAACTCTGCAAAAGCTCGTCGCTTACTAAATTCTGGGACCTTGTGGCCATTTAATGTTTCGCCAGATCTTTATACGTTTTGAGGTCCCCTGAACACGTTTTTGAAGTTTTTAGCTTGATGTTCGTGTGTGCGTGCGTGCGTGTGTGTGTGCGTATGTGCGTCTGTCGGTTCTCCAACGATTACTCAAAAACGGTTTAATCGTTTGAGTTTAAATTTGGTCAGCACAAACTATTTGGTAGCCGTTCGAGTTGATTAGTTTTTGGTGCCAATCGGACCACGGCGGTGGAAGAGGGAGGGGTTTGATTGAAAAAAATTCAAGATAACATATTAATTTGATATCACGAATCGAAAGGGCATGTGCTTTTATGTCCGAAATAATACCCATTATGTGCGATGTTCTTTTCTTTTTTTTAATTAGGGCACAAAATTGGCAAAATAGTGTAGTTAACCAATTCAAATTTGCCGCCTTCTATAAGGGATGGGTTGCCATAGAAAATTCAATTGCAAAATTTTGAAATGACAGTTCTGTGGTTCTGTCAAAATTTCGCAATTGAATCGTGTATCGAGTTTATAAGAAAGTTGAACTGAAAAGAGTGTGAAGAATCACCGATCAGTGAACAGAGTTTTGGTTGACGAGGTGCTGGTTCCTCATTGAATTTTTCTGTGGTGGTGAGACAGCCACGGTTCTTGATTGCCGATTTTGATTTTTATAGTAAGTTATTATTTTTTTTTTTAAACTTTGACTTCTGCATTAATTGTCGACTTTTGACACTTGTCTTTAATATACTTTTCTAATTCATGATTAACTATCCGGAATGTGTCGGGGAAGTTATTAGGCCGGTTCTTAGATTCGGCCCCTTTCAAATTTTTTTCTTCGTTCTTCTCGTTCTGTTTTTTCTTTCTATCGCAAGTTCATTTATTTCTCTGCCTTTATCTCTCTCATATCTTCAATTTTAATTGTGTACGTCAATTGTTGTTTCATTTCTTCCTTTTTCTCTATTATTTCATTTTTTTTCTTGTTTATTTTTCTCCATTACCCCTTTTTACTACATTCTGAATTGTGTTTTTCGCACTTGTCTGTGTGGCCTTACAACATGACGTCGCGAACTGTTGTAGGTAAGACATTGAATTTTACAAATATTTCTGAATTGGTGAAAATATGAACAAATGTTATACAAATTGTCTCTTCATTCCTGTATTTATAACGGGTGTTTTTTTTTTGGTATTCTAACATTTTGTGTCCAAGAGGTTTCTAATATTATGAAAATTTCTACGAAACATTTGAAATAATCAATTCTTAATTACAAACAGGGTGAAAATTTGAGTGTTTTAATTTTATTCTGAGGTTGGATTGTTGCTCTGATTATCTTTTTTGTACCTGGCCAATGATTAATTGATGAAGTAATATTTCTATTATTTATTTTTACCTCAGTAAATGTATTAAATGAAGCTTGTTTCCAGTCTTTATCTATTGGTGATGCTGCATACTTCAGTCTATGGTATGAAAGCTGTGCAGAGTTACAGAAAAGCTTTATACTAATTATAAGGAGATCTAGTATACCGCTCGTTGTTAATTGTGGTCCTTTCTCCTACATGTCTCGTCCTCATATGCTTTCAGTTGATATTTGTATCAAAATATTAATAGTTTTTATTAATTTTTTGGGTTTCAGATTATGAAAACTGCTGATTCATATTTGGCACTGATGAATGCAGCTGATAATAGAAACTAGCCTATAGATAGAACGATTATTGGTCATAATTAATGCAATTATATATTTTCACACTTATCTAAGCTAAAGTTTACTTATATTGACCTTCGATTTATAGACATTTACATGATAGCCTTTCATAAACGTAATATGTGTAAACTTATCATTAACTGAATTCAATAGCAAGTTGCAACTAAGTTTAAGAAGAACTCTTGCTATTAGTGCAGCCATTATGAAACCTTGGTTCAAATTGATATAAATATAGTTCTGCAGGCATTTGATTAAAAGATATAAATTAATAGTTTACTCCTCTTATGATCGGTTTCTGGAACGATCGATTTCGATTCGACAAGTTTAACGATTCTATAAAGTGTCAAAATCGGTTTCTGAAAGAGTCGCTAGTTGTTATAGATTCGATAATTGTTTTATGAGTAAGAGGACCTATAGGAAAGAGACAAAGAACCAATACGTAGCAAGTGAATGCTCAATTCATTTTGTTTTGACATTTCTGCATGAAACTTGTATGTTTTCTTTGTACGCTGCGAAAAGGTTCAGATTATGATTTTAATGTTTCTACAATCTTCACATCCAAATCTCCACTATTTAGCGGAACAGTTCCACCGCATATTTTATTATAATTTTTTCTGCACAATAAATAGTTTCCATTTTGTTGCTATTTTTTAAGATGCAAGTAATTATTTTGAAGTATTAAGCAGAGTCTGGGTTTAGAAATTATATCTTCTCTATGTTATATTCTTCAGTAACTAATTATCAAGTTTTCTTGTTTTTACTCTTTTTCCGTCTATTTGTTTGTTTTCGATGACATTCAAATAATTTTATTTTATTATTTCGGACAGATAATGTTTTTCCGATTCAAGAAAGTTTATTGAACGGTAATTTTTTGGTGTTTCTTCCATTTTTTTCAATTAAACAATTATTGAAATATCGAACAATGGTAAAAAATCTTGAGAATTTTTGAACGCATTGCAGGCTTGCGCAATTGCAAAGTTATCTGCACTCCATATTTTTTTTCGTTGGTCATATTGTATTTGTTGCAAGAAATACCTACGGCAATTGGCTAGCATCTGGAAGCACCCCGAAGACATCTCGTAGGCGACAGGAAAATCGACTTTATTGGATTTATTGTTATAGAATTGATATATCTCTTTCAGAAACAGCTTTTGAATTTTTCTATTCGATAACTTAATCGAGTCAATAACTATTCGATCTATTAAAATATTTTCTAGAAACCAACCATTAGTATGTTTTAATTTATCGTTAGATATAAAACTAAATCTAATTCTAGGATCAAAAAAGAAGTCACTTCTTAAATTTGTTACATCTGTGTTTCTCAAATCCTTTTTTAATAGAGAATCAATAAATTATATGATAGCCTTTCAAAAGCTAGTATTTCTTATAAAAAATGATACTGCATTAATCAGAATTATTAGAAATAGAACAGACAGTTATTAATTCTCAGAATTGCTATATACTGAAAACTCTAAACTATTGAAACAGAAAAAATAATAATGCCAGAATAATGTAATAAAATAATGTATTCCAAAATGAGAATGTAAAATCCGGACAAGTCCAGCATAAGATGATCTACGTTAAAAATGATACAGAACTTCAAAATATTATGTTGAATTCGAATAAAGTAACAAAAGCCAAAAAAGACAGAAATTATCATGAAAATCTGGTAATTTCAGAGTTTTGTTCTAGGTTACTGACACTTAGTCAAACTTATTCCAAAAAATCTCGAAATTTCGGACTAAAAATGTCAAGCTTTTGAGAATTTATTATTTACCTTAAAATTGTGATATTTCTTCGATATAACTGAAAATGTTGCAGGGCATGAATCAGGAGAATAGAAAAAGCTCTTCGAAACAAAGATTCTAATAAATGTCATATAGTTGGGAACCGAATGTTCTTTTTATTACATTTTGTGTCAGTATTTTGAATTTTTTGATTAAAGGTGCTACTGTTTATCGACTTTAGGGCCCTCTGCAGTTAAATAGACAATGAGAAAACAGGATTCCTGTTTTGTTTTCCAACGGATTTCAATGTTCTTAACGGCATTTAAAAGGGTATTTCAAGAGGGAGGGAAGTACATATATGATTTTTTGAAATTCGGATGTAATTTGGAGTTACAGAAGGACGTATAGAAGCATGTTTTTTAGCATTTTTTACAGTTTTTTTTTTATATTTTCCTTCATAACGTGGCAAATATTGCTTATTTTCTAATGAATTTTAGACAACATGTGGCCAATTAAAAGCGTTTTCCAAATCTGTCAGAAATTTTCCGATCGCATTGTTAGTTTTCCGGAAAATTGATGAAAGGTTTCGACATACAAATTTTGTTTTTTTACGGACAGTTTTAAACTTAGACGACTGAACCAGGGCTTGTTTGAAGGCTAATGAATAGCAGATTATTTTGAAAATAGTTTGAGATTGAAATTCGGAAAATTACTGGAAATTAATGATGGCGAAATTTTATCTTTTATTTTTATCTGTTAAAATTAATTATTTTTCTATAAAGTGTATTTGTTTGAAACGATATCTTATTCGGGATAAATGTCCCAAAATCTCGTCTCCTAACGAAATAATTCGAAATTTACAATCAAAATGACGCAAGTGACTTACCACTTCGTGATGCAACCGGAACGGCGACACACGCTGTAAATGGGAAGGAGAAAAAATGGAAAAAAAGACTGGATAATTACAGGTGGATGATGTCGTAATCACTTACACCACGAAACGTCAATACGAAAAAATAAAATTCGATTGTTTAATGCTCCAAAAATGAAATAAAGATCGAACGAAAATGATAAATTGGTACAGCACAACTTGCTAACCTGCTCAAGTTCAAATCAAACTCAAAACTAAAAGTAACCCTGAATCTTATCGCAGGAATTTTATAGATACTAAAATAAACTGAAATAAAATAGAAATTTCAAATTTGAATGTCCCAACCAGTATTGCAATTTATAGATTATTTCATTATCTTTCCAACATTACCATTGTTGCAGCAAAATTGAAAATCTATTGGAAAATTAGTGATAAACAATCGTGTGGAAAGCGGCTGACTTAGTTCCTCTTATACAGGCTAGAGGGTCTAAAAACACCTATCCGTCCTGCATGTCGGTATATTCTAGTTTCGGCTAATGGAAGATAGATGGCGATCAAATTTGTTTTATCAACTAATCTAGGTCTATCATCTTGTCTCTTGACAAGATTGCCAAATCTGTTTTCGTGGCTAATGCCACACTTTCGTCGTTTTATTTGTGGATAGCTAAATGAAAAAAACAATTATTTAATTGTATATTGTAATTAACAAATTTGATCGCCATCTATCTGCCATTAGCCGAAACTAGAATTTACCGACATGAAGGACGCATAGGTGTTTTTAGACTCTCTAGCGAGTATAAGTGGAAGTAAGTCAGCCGCTTTCCACACGATTGTTTATCACTAATTTTCCAAAAGATTTTCAATTTTGCAGCAACAATGGTACCGTTGGAAAGATAATGAAATAATCTATAAATTGCAATACACTTTATTCAAAATTAATTAATTTTAACAGATAAAAATAAGAGATAAAATTTCGCCGCCTTAAATTTCCAGTAATTTTCCGAATTTCAATCTCAAACTATTTTCAAAACAATCTGCTATTCATTAGCTTTCAAACAACAAGTTTTTTACCTATTATTTTAATCTGTTAAAATTAATAATTTTTGTATAAAGTGTATTGCAATTTGTAGATTGTTTCGTTACTTTTCCGACGGTACCATTGTTGCTGCAAAAAAAATGAAAATCTTTTGGAAAATTAGTGATAAACAACACTATGTTTATCGTGTGAAAAACAAGTTGAATAGCAAGTTTCCATACCATAAAAATGAGTTATATCTATTGGCGGAAAGGGGGCTCTAAAGTCTGTCATCTCGTCTTTCTGCAATGTTGCCAAATTTGTTTTTGTTCCTGATGCCGCACCTTTGCCGTCTTATTATTACATAGATAATTGGAGAAAAAAAAAACAAAAAACTGGTTGTATATAATTAACTTTAACTATTTCACTGCTGCTCTATCAACAAGCGTACAACAAATGTGGCTGAGTATTCACTTGGAGGCGAATTTGCCGTAGGCAAATACGTGTGATGTTCATGATATCAACGGAGCCGCCGAGCTAAAAAGTAACACGTTTATAAGGCACAACGCGTACAATTTTGTCAACTTGGTATAGACGTATCTCATATCCATACAGTCCTATATCCATAACTGAAGAAAAGGATACGTGGAGGGGTTTTAGTGGGTAGGCTCTGTTTGATTCAGGGAGAGTCAAACACTCCCAAACAACAGGGAACCGTTTGGGGTCTATAAAAGATTTCCCCTTCTCTCAAAAATACAAACAAAAAAAAACGCCCGCTTCGGAAAATAATCCTCGAATTTGCAGTTTTGGCTCAACAACACTGTAACTTATTCGAACGTGGGTCAAAACAACGCTCGATTTCCACAAACGCGTTACACACGTCTAATTATTCCAAATTACTTGAGGATATTTGTAACATTGAATTTTTTCGTTTTTCTCCGTTATCCTGATATATCGAGAAATTTCAGTCTGATAATAAGTCAATTTAAGTCCACCTATTGGTTTTCTTTCAATTTTTCTCCACTGTTCAATAGAATAAATATGAACAGTGGAGAAAAATGGAAAAAAAACCAATAGTTGGACTTATGTTGACTTATTATCAGATTAAAATTTCGCGAAACGGATCCTCAGGGAATCCCCCTATAAACCCCAAAAATATTTTTCATATCTCCCATCAATTATTAGCAAATTTTATTAAGAATTTATCGTCCAAGACGCTACGTTTGGTATTATTGAAAAATCTTGATATGTCGATGATTATCGCAAGCACCACATATTGTTGGTTTTGTTTGTCTATAGCTTATTAGTATTCGGGATGGCGACCAAAGAAGAATTAGAGCGTAAGTTATCTGTTATTATTAATTTATTTTATTATTATAATTTTTTTTGTACTTTTTTTTGTACTTTTTTAAAATAATTCATTAAATTGTTATTAAAATTATTATTATTAACCTTACATTACCTTTATATTTACCCGTAATTCTCACTTTTTGTTTCCTGTTCATTAATATTGACACGTTTCCTTCCTCCAGCTGTCAAAATTGGCATTAGCACAATTCCTTACCTGCAATCATCCGTACTGTCCACCTACAATTGGAATAAGCACAAGTAATCAATTGTGAGTTTCCCGGTACATGAAGAATTATACGTGGAGCACTATCTCTTTCGTCATGTATATTTACGTATATCTGTTATTAATGTACAGCAGGTATTGTAGGTATATCAAATGCACTCAGGTACGACGAATTTGCATTTTTGTGGACATTAAGGGCCACCATCAGATGAGCTTGTTTTAAAGGTA
This sequence comes from Mylabris phalerata, assembly GCA_020740385.1. Lineage (NCBI taxonomy): Eukaryota > Metazoa > Arthropoda > Insecta > Coleoptera > Meloidae > Mylabris > Mylabris phalerata. The sequence goes on along the minus strand of JAJEOX010000093.1, from coordinate 111,141 downwards.
ATTTTCAAAGTAAAAATTTCGTGCATTTTTCAATGGATTTTGATGCTTTAAACGGCATTTGAACGGGTATTTCTTCTTTGTTGTATTGAATTCTCAGGTTTTTGGGAATTCGAACGTGGTCCAGGGTTACAAAAGAAAAACCGGAAGCATGTTTTTTTATATTTTCGTTCATAATTCTGTTAATATTGCTTATTTTTGAATGAATTTCACACAACATGTATAAAATTAAAAGCGCTTTCCAATTATGATATTTTCCGATCGCATTGTTAGTTTTTTGGGAAATTTATGTAAAACGAATTGTCGTTGTTGATATGAGTGGCTTACTTCATCTAGTTTCGGATAGAGGGCCTTATCATAATTACAGATTGCTTTATCATATATCTGGGGCGACCACCTTACGTGTTTGCAATGTTGTCAAACCTCTATTTTATGATTGAAACCACGCCTTCGGTAATTTTGTAAATATTATTCGTATTTATAACATTTCGAGTATTTGTAAGCTTTTTTCGTTTGTTGTTCTGTTGGTTGCAAAAAAATTACAAATATATATATATATATATATATATATATATATATATATAATATATATATATATATAGACGTCCCTACTTATTAAGAATGTCTTTAAAAAAACATAAAAATTAAAAACCCTCAAACAAGTAAGACGAGTATATGACCGTAACTGCGTTGAAAACCAGAAAAAATATTGATAATTGAAAAAGGAAATAAAAACCGAAGGTGTGGTTTCAATCATAAAAAAGAGGTTTCACAACATTGCAAACGAGAAAGGTGGGTGGCTCAGAAATATGATAAAACAGTCTGTAATTATGATGAGGCCCTCTGTCCGACAGTGGATGAAGTAAGCGACTCGTAACAACAACAGCAATTCGTTTTTCATAAATTTTCCGAAAAACTAACAATGCGATCGGAAAATATCATAATTGGAAAGCGCTTTTAATTTTATACATGCTGTGTAAAATTCATTCAAAAATAAGCAATATTAACAGAGTTATGACCGAAAATATAGAAAAACATGCTTCCGGTTTTTCTTTTGTAACTCTGGACCACGTTAGAATTTCCAAAAACCTGATAATTCACGACAACAACGAAGAAATGCCCTTTCAAATGCCGCTTATACATACATATATTTTACTTACATACGTACCATCCTATATTGAAATCATGATTCCAGACTCTTCCGATTTGGCAAACCCGCATTGTTCACGTCAAACGCGAACCATCTTGGCAAAATAACAACGCTGCTTTTCCAGTCAATTTTCTTCGGGAAATCAACATTTTTTACAAAAATAATGAGCCAATCGGAAACAGGACAAAATTATCTACATAACCGTATATATTTCAAAGCAAAATAATTAATTTTAATATGTGAAAACAATGCCAGAAAAACCACTTGGTTTTTCCGCGATAACTCAGGCAATTCTCAAAATATCATCTTGCACTCCGCCTTTGTATCAGCTTTCGGATGAGCGGTTGATCAATGTTGTCAGACAAAAACTGTAGGAGAAAACCTGTTGTAGCTTACAGAAGTTTTTTTAATTTTCCGGAAAACTAACGGCGGAATCGGACAATTTCTTGACTATTTGAAAAGAACTTTTTATTTGCTATCTAACAGTACAAGAATATTTGCAAAATAATCAAAATTGGTCAAGTTATAAGAGAAAATATAAGAAAGTGTACAAAAATACGAAAAAGACATATTGTTAGATTTTCATCTGTAATTGAAATTTGTATCTATATTTTGAAGAACGGAAAAAACCATTGCGTTCTATAAGAAAAGCGCTTTTCAAAAATTTATTTTCGGTTATGGTAGTTCCAAGGACGAGCGAGAAATCGCAAGTTACATACTCACATTTTCGCCGGTTAAAATTTTGAGATGTACTCTCTGTTCTTAAGAAATGTTTTTGTTTTTTCAATATAGCTCTTTTTTCCAAAATAACTACTCCCGCGTTTTTACCCACTTTTGTGAAAATCAAATTATTTTGTTTCAATTTATTTTTTATGCTTTTTATAGTTTTTTAATTTTATTAAAGTTTTGTTGATTTACCGACTTTGATAATATTTTTTCTTTGTTTTTTAGAAAACTAAGACATTCCTTCTTTATATCTAGTTCGAATTCGTGACTCATTATTGCAACATCTAAATCTATTGTTGTTTGCAATTAAGGGTTATTTGAAGATTGAATAGCTAACTTATGACCTATATTTAATATCGGCAGTTCATCTGTATCGAGATTTACATTAGTTAAGTTGGTGAAACTCGGAAAAAAATTAATTACTGAGTTTGAATTCCTACAACTATTATTACACAACTTTGGGTTATGTTGTTGTTGTACTCTTTTAAGTCTTACTAGTTGTGCTATCTTCTTTTGTTTTCCATGATGGATAAAATTGGAAATACAAGCTTTTTCATAGTATGCTAACTCGATTATATGTTCCACAATTAAAAGATGAAAATCGTTGACGAGATATCGATATAATTCCAACAGTTCAAAGTTGATATGATCGAGTCTTCCATAACATTTATTACGTTCATTCTTAATTATGTTTCTTGAGATTTTTGTTTTTTGTTGGATGTTTAGTTGATGCTGTTTAATTTTTGCAAAAGTTGGTATTAAATCAAGAGCCATACATCTGTTTAAGAACCATATGTGGGGCTCCATTTTGGTCTTTTTTAGATGTAGTTTGATGGATTGTCCGGTATATTGACTAATTGTATTCATAATGTGGTTTGGACAAAATAAGGCTTGTTCAATTTAAAGATGATGAGTAAACAAAAAAATAAGTCGATCTTTATTAAATTGCTTATATTTTGTTGGAACTAGTTTCGGTCAATTGACCATCTTCAGCCAACACCTAATTATATTTAATTATTATTACAAATTTAATTTTTGATATTTTTATAAATTACTTACGTCAAAATTTTTTCAAAAATTACACAATTTTAGTTGATAAAAACAAACTACAATATAATCAATAATTAATTTTTTTAAATCTCTTTCTTTGAAATATTAAATTAAATTAAAGCTGATAAAAACACGGGAGAAGTTATTTTGGAAAAAAAGAGCTATATTGAAAAAACAAAAATATTGCTTAATGATAATAATTACAAAAAATTTGAAAGGGGCCGAATCTAAGAATCGGCCTAATAACTTCCCCGACACATTCCGGATAGTTAATCATGAATTAGAAAAGTATATTAAAGACAAGTGTCAGAAGTCGACAATTAATGCAGAAGTCAAAGTTTAAAAAAAAAAAAATAACTTACTGTAAAAATCAAAATCGGCAATCAAGAGCCGTGGCTGTCTCACCACCACTGAAAAATTCAATGAGGAACCAGCACCTCGTCAACCAAAACTCTGTTCACTGATCGGTGATTCCTCACACTCTTTTCAGTTCAACTTTCTTATAAACTCGATACTCGATTCAATTGCGAAATTTTGACAGAACCACAGAACTGTCATTTCAAAATTTTGCAATTGAATTTTCTATGGCAACCCATCCCTTATAGAAGGCGGCAAATTTGAATTGGTTAACTACACTATTTTGCCAATTTTGTGCCCTAATTAAAAAAAAGAAAAGAACATCGCACATAATGGGTATTATTTCGGACATAAAAGCACATTCCCTTTCGATTCGTGATATCAAATTAATATGCTATCTTGAATTTTTTTCAATCAAACTCCTCCCTCTTCCACCGCCGTGGTCCGAATGGCACCAAAAACTAATCAACTCGAACGGCTACCAAATAGTTTGTGCTGACCAAATTTGAACTCAAACGATTAAACCGTTTTTGAGTAATCGTTGGAGAACCGACAGACGCACATACGCACACACACACGCACACACGCACGCACGCACACATACACGCACGCGCACACACGCCCATGCACACACGAACATCAAGCTAAAAACTTCAAAAACGTGTTCAGGGGACCTCAAAACGTATAAAGATCTGGCGAAACATTAAATGGCCACAAGGTCCCAGAATTTAGTAAGCGACGAGCTTTTGCAGAGTTGTTCTATGCCGTATGACAACATACAGTATGAACAAAAAGTAACGCATAGAATTAATAATTCCAACGCCGAGACTTTTTATTTTTCTATTATTTATTTACGAGCTAGGAATGATCAATGGAAAGTTACCTTTTGATAAATAAAAAGCATGAATATTAGTCGTTACTTTTGGTGCATTCTATATGACAAACCTAATGTGTACTTACCAGCAATTCTGACAATTACATCTTTCCTTGTCAATAAGTAATAATTGTCAATTAGTACCAAAACAGGTGGTATTTATCATTATCCCATTACATCAATAATTCTATTTGCAATAAACTGAAATAAGACAAAAATCAATGGTCCATATTGAGGAAACAAAAACAAATGATATAAAAGGATGGGGATAATTTTTATACGCCGGTGTTTTTTTTTCGATTTTCGAGAGAAGGGGAAATCTTTAATAGACCCCAAACGACCCAATGTCGTGGCGAGTGTGGGACCCTCCCTGGACCATTCAGGTCCTACCCACTTAAACCCCTCCTCGTATACTCTCCAAGCCCTAGGATCGCCATTCCTAGTACTTCAGGGCAGGTAGCAGGTAGGCAGGTAACATCTTCTGCCACTTTTCTATTATTCTCAGAATTTCTGATTCATATTGGCTCATTATTTAACTGTGTACCTTTATTTGTGTTATTACTATTATTATTAGTTATTTATCCTTTTATTGCAAATTATTTATCAAAATTATTTCTTTATTGATTATTTGGAAATTCAGTTAGTCAGATATCCAGCATTTCAATTTGAAATTGCTTTGTCGACATAGCATAGATATCAGGCCTAGGCCACAAATTTGATTTGTATCGTTTCTTTATTTACCATAATTAAACTAACTCATGTCCCGTAATTTCATACTACGATTGTGCCTGCTGTCGACGAGTTCAGGCCCAAAATGGTTATCGTAGAATTGCTGTAATTCTGGGATCATTTTCTTAACAAATTCATTATCGACCTCAATTGTTACAATGTGAATTCCGCTAGGAGTCCACACTACAAAATCACAAAATTGTCGCTTCGTTATAAATAATTGACCCTGAATCTGGTAATAGTTATTGTGATACTTTTTCAATGGCAAACTATTTCTAATTTACGATTTAATGTTTTAGTATGATTGGGTGCCTCTATAGGTTTTAATTGCCGGGCGGAATACGGACATTTAATTTCTATTATTGTATCATTACCAACCAAACCATCAGGTGAGGCGGCAAGAAAACCTAGGTCTTTTACGGTGCACACAAAAAGTCCACACCGCACAACCGAATTTCCGGTCAACGTAGAGTATTTGTCTCTGGCAACATCTTCATACATTTTGCCATAATCAAGACTGATTCCTGTAGGATTAGTGTATAGAATATTGTGCAATAAATTCCCAAAATTCATTGTTCGTTTGCAGATTTCACCGAACTTAGAGGATGTTAGACGGCATTTTCTTTCGTCGAACCAGGCCTCAGAGTCACTTAGCTTTACTGTCTTTATTTGAATTTCGTTTTGCTTATCTGCCGAAACATTTAATAATTTGATTTGCTGTTTGATTAACGCTTCGATTTGAGTTTGCGGCATATCGGATTGATTACAGGATAATCCGTAATCTTCATTCTTGTTTGTATTGCTCTTATTTCTTTGCTCAAATGGTGGTAAAATTCTTTCAAACCATTTCTATTTTTATTTGTTCGATTGTTTACCTATCGTTGATAAGATAACGCAGCTCCTTGGCATCTAATATTGAAACCATTTCTTCTACCAAAGAAGCTCGCTTTTCCACCATTAAATTTTGCAACTTGGTGCATAAACAATTCAGCTCTATTGCTAGTAGCGTTTTCGATTAGACTGTCACTTTTGGCAGTAACCGCGCCAATTATTTGCAATAAACGCACCTTTGTCTGTACAGGACAGTTCTGATATTGCGCGATTATCTTTTTGGTGCCCTCTGTGTGTGTGGCGATCTCTTTACGACTTGTCATTGCACATATAGACCTATATTTATTCCTAACACCCATAAATTAAAATCTTTTTCGTATACGCCCCTATTATTACGGCTACTTATGACTGTGCTATGTAGCGGTGATCGTAGGACCTATGGCTCCAGCCACCATCAACAATAACGGAAATATTTCCAATATCCCCTTACATTTTATTTGGATTTTGGGCATTCGCATATTCTAACTTGCCGGCTTCTTCAATTGAGTGCGTCAAAGCGTCATTCCACGACTCATTGACTTTTTGCTGATAATTCAAAAATGTTTTTATAGAAAAGCCGGGGATGTCAAGATTAGCCAATATTTCTTCTAATGTTGAAAAGCCTTTCCCATTAGAAATTACAGCAGAAGTTGCCTAATAGTTGACATTTCCACTATTACAGCCACTCCTGTTTGGATTCGTTTCGAAAGAAGTAGTAAAGGCACATTAAGTACATTTATAAATTAATTTTGAATTTAAACCCATTACTACTTCTTTTTCTAATGCTAGATATCCTAAGCCACTTACTTTGCATGAGTGACTCTCCAGTTGACGGATGTTGGTGAAGAAACTTTGAATATCCACCACACGTCTACCGGTAATTTTCTTGGTTGAAGGATCGTACACTCCGGCAAGTCTTTTCTTCTCAACCTCTAATGTTGGTTGATCCTGCATTGGCTCTACAAAGTTGTCACCGCCTGAAGCTGCCCTTGATGGTCCTACCAAGTCACTATAATGGTAATAAAATATTCAATTTTACTTTATGCTTCGGCTGAGCAAAAAGAACTTTTTACCTGATGTTGTGTTCACTTGCAATTTCCTGCGATGTGGAACTTTGTTCATCACATTTAGGAACACTGGAAAAAATCATTGTCTTTGAAGCAATTTTCGTATAAATATTGACTGAATTGTTTCAGATGGTGTTGTTTACTTTTTGACTAATGAATTTTCATACATTTTCAAAACAAATTGTGATTCAATTATTACACTTCTAATTTTAACAATATTATTTCCAATGATTTTGATCATTCTCCAAATTGAGATAATTCAGAAGGAATTTCTATTGTAAGTCTAATTGTAAGTCTAATCAGTGGCGAACTGGCAAACTTTTTCGGCCCGAGCAATCACTACACAAACAGGAGTGCGGTAAAAATTATACTCTAAATAAATGAAGATGGCAATCAGGGTAATAAAATAAATAATCCATTTTTCGTTATCAAGACACAAACATGGAATAAATAAGTTCCATAATCAGACACAAAATAAAAAGAGCCTTTTTTTATTTATTAGCAACCGGCCAACCGAACACTTGCCCGTTTGCCCGACGACCCTGTCTGCCACTGGTTCTAATTGTTCTGTATTTCGAAAATAAATTAAAAACAAACAAAATGGGAAAAGTTGTTTAAACATTAGGATTACATAAAAAATTACTTTTTTCGATAGTGGTAAAAAGTTGTACTTGAGGTATACCGTAAAAGAAAACACCCGGGTTTGTAAAACAAAGTTATGCAAATAAATACTTACCAACTTCTCCGGAAATTTGTACCCCGTTTAGACTTTTTCTGTGATATTTTCGGCATTTTTCAAATGTTTAAAAACACAAAAAAAACACAAGAACTTGAAAAATTGCAAACGATAATTGAATACAGAATCGGTCTGGTAATCTATATATCTATCTATCTCAATTTTTACAAATGTTTCATATGCTAGAAATAGATAGATTTGTCCCAGGAAGTGGGAGGAGCATAGTAGTTCTTCTTTTATACCACTCTAATTGTTTTCTGATATAACATTTAGATTTATGATACTAGCTTCGAAATTTATCCACCCAGATGTTTATTATATAATGCCCGTCACCTTGTAGTCAAACGGCTAAAAACTCCTATTAATTGTCGAGTGATTGGAAACAAATTTTAAGGATTTATAGGGGGGTCCCTGGTGCACATTTCAGTGAAAGTTGGACCATGTAGCTCATTGGGAAATGAGTGATATCAAATCTCACTTTTGAATATGCAACAATCGGCAAGAGGGTTTTTCACTCATTAAAAGTGTTGAATTAATGTGATACATTCGTAACATTTTGGTTTTTGCAATTTGCCCTTAAGACTTCGAAAAAAATTAAAAAATGTACGAGCAGAGCTTGACCGTGAAAAAATTGAAATGCAAAAGTTGCTCGCCTCCCTTTGTCGGTTACAGTAGTTTTGTATCAAGTTTTAAACCAGTGTTTCTTAACCGTCGATCTGGTAATTTTTTTTTATCAGCAAATCTATTTAACAGGCTCAGAGTGAAATACTCCTTACCCACAATGTAGAAAATGTGTCATTGGTGAAAAATGAAGGGTCCCTAATAAATAAATAAATAATTTACATGGTCGGCACTTCCAGAACGTTTGAAAACCACTGGTGTAGTCTCTTAAAACGATCCAATGTTTATTTATTTAAAGAAAAACAAGCCTACAATACGTGACCCTAACAATAAATAATTGTCGACACATGTTTGTTTTTTTTTTCCTTTGCGACAAACGAGATAAAGCAATTTAATGAAATAAAAAAAGACAGAATGTAGATCTCGTTATTTTTTTAAACGAAAAATCAATTTCAAATACCATATCGGTTAAACACAAACGAATATCATTTATGGTTCTAGTAGGTGACGTATCGATAGTACTCGATTGCTTTTACAAGTAAGTTGATACAAAGTCTAAAAACTGCAATAAAAATAAACAATAGAAAAGAAGGGAAGAATCACCGTAATAATTGTAAACAGATCTTTGTATTGTAATTAACAAATTTGATCGCCATCTATCTGCCATTAGCCGAAACCAGAATATACCGACATGAAGGACGCATAGGTGTTTTTAGAATCTCTAGCGAGTATAGGTGGAAGTAAGTCAGCCGCTTTCCACACGAATGTTTATCACTAAGTTTCCAAAAGATTTTCAATTTTGCAGCAACAATGGTACTGTTGGAAAGATAATGAAATAATCAATAAATTGCAATACACTTTATTCAAAAATAATTAATTTTAACAGATAAAAATAAGAGATAAAATTTCGCCATCATTAATTTCCAGTAATTTTCCGAATTTCAATCTCAAACTATTTTCAAAATAATCTGCTATTCATTAGCTTTCAAACAAGGCCTGTTTCAGTCGTCTAAGTTTAAAACTGTCCGTAAAAAAACAAAATTAGTATGTCGAAACCTTTCATCAATTTTCCGGAAAACTAACAATGCAATCAGAAAATTTCCTACAGATTTGGAAAGCGCTTTTAATTGTCCTCATGTTGTCTAAAATTCATTAGAAAATAAGCAATATTTGCCAAGTTATGAGGGAAAATATAAAAAAAAACTGTAAAAAATGCTAAAAACATGCTTCTATACTTCCTTCTGTAACTCCAAATTACATCCGAATTTAAAAAAAAATCATATATCTACTTACCTCCCTCTTCAAATGCCCTTTTAAATACCGTTTAGAACATTGAAATCCGTTGGAAAACAAAACGCTTTTTTAATAAATAAATGTTTTAAAATAATATAAATTTTGATTTCTCCTAAAAAAGAAATGTATATTCCCTCGACAATTCAATCTATATGATTTGAATTTTTCCATGTTTTTGTTGGGATTACCGTACAACTTTTTATTCCGCGCTCAAATGACAGTTCTGTCGTTCTGTCAAAATTTCGCAATTGAATTGTGAATCGAATTGTAAGAAAGTCGAACTGAAAAATCTGTATGTGGAATCACCGATTAGTGAACAGAGTTTTTGTTGACGAGATGCTGGTTCCTCATTGAATTTTTCGGTGGTTGTGAGATAGCCACGGTTCTCGATTCCCGATTTTGATTTTTATAGTAAGTTAGTTTTTTTTTTTTAATAAAGTATCTCCAATAGAAAAAATAGTATACAAAACTCGTGCTATGGTACTCGTTTTTTTAAAAACTCGGACTCGTGTCGGGGAAGTTATTAGGCCGGTTCATAGATTCGGCCCCTTTCAAATATCTTCATGTTTCCCAACGAGCTACATGGTCCAACTTTCACTGAAATGTGCACCAGGGATCCCCCAATAAATCCTTAAAATTTGTTTTCAATCACTCGACAATTAATAGGAGTTTTGGACGGTTTGACCACAATGTGATGGGCACTGCATGTGTATATTTATGATGTTCTGATTGTAGGAAAGAATAAAAAAGATTGCAAAGAGACAGTTGTTAAAGAATTAGAGAGATTAAATAAATTTAACATTCGAATTAATCTGGAAAAATCATTACTTTTCAAAAATGAAATTGAATTTTTAGGGCACAAAATCGGTAGTAATGGCATTAGTCCACTGAAAAGTAAAATAGAATCTATAAAAAATGCTCCCACTCCGACGAATATAACCCAATTGAAAGCTTATTTGGGATTGCTCAATTATTACTCAAAATTCATTCCAATGTTATCATCAAAACTATATCCGTTATATGAACGACTACACAAAAACTGTAAATTCGAATGGACAAAGGAGAGGAACAAGTCGTTTGAAAAAAGTAAACAATTATTATTGAATAGCGATGCGTTAGTAGTATTCGATCCTAATAAAACATGCATAGTAACAGCTGATGCTTCTCAATATGGTATTGGGGCCGTATTAACTATGTATATGACTATGAAATTCGATTTAAAAAAGGTGGTGAGATTGCAAACGCAGATGCGTTATCTAGATTACCCTTGGAAGAACCTTCAATGGACGATATTCACACCTGTATGCAATTGGAAGAATTGCCAATATCAGCGGAGATTATTGTAATTGAAACAAAACGAGGTTATGGAATCAACAAAATTTGGATGGCGGAAACAAGTAAAAGAGGAAGAAATTTTACCATACTCTCGTAGGAAACATAAATTAAGCATTGGAGACGGTATTTTGACTAAGGGTAACCGCGTAATAGTACCAGAGAAATTGCGAACCGTACTGTCAGAAATGTTACACGATCGACATCCTGGAATGGTGAGAATGAAAAAGTTAGCTAGAAGTTATGTATGGTGGCCTAATATCGATTACAATATTGAAGAGACCATCAAGAGATGTCAACCATGCCAGATAAATGCTCCTAAACAGGCAGAAATTAAGTTAACACCATGAACACAATCGAACAGTGTTTGGAGGCGAATTCATATTGATTTTTGTACGTTTAATCAGACAACATTCCTTGTTGTAATTGATACTACAACTAAGTGGTTACAAGTTAAAATAATTGGATTCCGGTACAACAACTGAGAAGACGATTGTTGAGTTAAGAAGAATTTTTGCATATTTTGGGCTCCCTGAGATTATCGTTTCGGATAATGGTCCTCCTTTTAATAGTGAGCAATTTGAAATATTTTGCAAGATGAATGGTATTACCTTGATACATTCTCCACTGTACCATAAAACTTCGAATGATAGTGCAGGGAGAGCTGTAAAAACCGTCAAATCATCGTTGAAAAAAAATCTATTTAAAACAACTGAACAATTATCGAAGTTGGAATTGGAACTGAAACTTCAAAATTTTTTGTTTGTGTACAGAAACACACTAACTACAACAACACTGAAGTCACCTAGTGAAATGATGTTCAAACAAATGCCACGAACAAAACTAACCTTACTAAAACCAAGTAATTTAAAATCGCATAATAAAAAGATGACTGAAACCATCAAAATAAAGGAAAATGTTCATCGTCGCGATATTGAAGATTTTAAAGAAGGGATAGGTTTATATTAGAAGGGATAGGTTTATATTAGTAATGATAAAACATGGACATATGGGAAAATTGTTAAACCCGTTAGTGTTGCCACCTATTTGGTTGCATTTGATAATAAAATTAAATTTGTACATGTTGATTGTATAAAAAGAGCTTATAAGAAAAATAATGAATCTGTTGCAGAATTGTTGCGATATTTCCCTCATGCTTGGAATAATGACGACAAGGGTGCTAAGGAAAAGACTGTATTAGTATTAGATAGTAATAAAACTGACGACAGAAGCGTTGAAGTTAAACCAACAGATGGTACAGTTGTAACTCAAGAAAATAATAATCATCCACCGAATAATAACTCTGAAAGGGTTCGCCCTATACCCAGTTCAGAAATCTTATTGAGAAGATCTTCGAGATCACGAAGACCACCAAATCGATTAAATCTTTAACTCAAGAAGGGAGAAGATGTTATATATTGTGGATTGCTTATTCGAGTAAAAAGACAATAAGAGGAGAGTCGTTCGTCTGTAGTAGTCAACGTCAGACGTTGTGTTCTATTGTTGTTCATTATCAATAAAGTATTGTAAAAACCGAACCCAGTTGTATGAATATACAACACTTTCTATTTCCAATGTGTACTGTATTTTATCATTTAATTTATTTAGATAGCGATGAAAAGATTCTAATGTACGATTATTCCCATCCCGAACAATAAGTATATCATCGACATATCTTGTATATAAAATAATATGTTTTTTGAAAGGATTGTTATTTTCAAGAATATAATTATTTTCAAAATGATCAATTACTATATTAGCTAACATTCCTGAGGTGGACATTCCCATTGGAAGTCCGTCTTCAATTTTGTATTTAACATTTTCAAACTCACAATAATTTGTATGGATAATATGATTTAATATTTTAACTATATTAATTCTGTCAATATCATTATTAAATTTTTCATTGATGTATTTTTTAAGTATTTTATTTACCGGAGATTTTTGAATATAACAATATAAATTTATAATATCAAATGATATAAGTTTGTAATTTGAATTATAACTTATTTTATTAAGTTTATTAAATCTAATGAATTATTAACTGTATTTTTGAGCTAGATTTTTTGTTGGACAATTACGGAAGGATGTAATTGGTCTAATAGGATGTCCGTCCTTATGAATTTTTATCAAACTATATAATTTGGGTATTTGTGCGTTCATGGGGACAAATCTATCGATATTATTGTGAAATTTTAACAATGTTGTTTTAATTGTTTGTTGTGAATACAATTTCATTTAGGGGGTCTTTTTTACATATTTTGTAGTTGTTGCTATTAATATAAGCGATAGTTTTATTAATATATTCTTGTTTTTTAATAACAATATTACCGGCGCCTTTATCAGCTTTTACGAATATGGCATCATGCTTTTGTAATTTATGTTTAATATTATCAATTGTTTTATATAAGTTGTTAATATTGTGATTTTTTAATTTATTATATTTCGTTTCTATAATTTTTACAAAATGTTCGCATTTATTTCGAATATCCTCTTCATTTGGATGGTTTTTAATCTCATTGTCAATCTCGATGGTAGTGAGAGGTATAGGGTGTGTATTTAGGTAGAAGTATAGGGTTGTATTTGTTGAGATATCTTTTTCATTTTTATCAAAAACTATGTCAGTAAAATTAGAGAAGTTCTTATAAAATTCTATATTTTCATATTTAGTATTCTTGATTTTTATTTTATTATGAAAGTTTTTCTTTAAAGAACTCAATATAATAAAATCTTTAGCTATTAAAAATGGTTATAAAATCAGAACTGTTGAAAAACTTTTAGCAAGAATTAAAATTAAAAAAGATCCATTGTTTGTGAACGATAATAATAATAATAACACCAAATATAAAACTTTTACATACAATGAATTTATTTATAAAATAAAAATATATTCTGAAACAATATACTATAGCCACCACATACAAAAATAGTGATTCATTATATAATATCTTACAATACAACAAAAATTTGAAAGGGGCCGAATCTATGAACCGGCCTAATAACTTCCCCGACACGAGTCCGAGTTTTTAAAAAAACGAGTACCGTAGCACGAGTTTTGTTTACTATTTTTTCTATTGGAGATACTTTATTAAAAAAAAAACTAACTTACTATAAAAATCAAAATCGGGAATCGAGAACCGTGGCTATCTCACAACCACCGAAAAATTCAATGAGGAACCAGCATCTCGTCAACAAAAACTCTGTTCACTAATCGGTGATTCCACACACAGCCTTTTTCAGTTCGACTTTCTTACAATTCGATTCACAATTCAATTGCGAAATTTTGACAGAACCACAGAACTGTCATTTGAGCGCGGAATAAAAAGTAGTACGGTAATCCCAACAAAAACATGGAAAAATTCAAATCATATAGATTGAATTGTCGAGGGAATATACATTTCTTTTTTAGGAGAAATCAAAATTTATATTATTTTAAAACATTTATTTATTAAAAAAGCGCAAACCGAAACACAAAACCCGCTCAAAAAACCGCTTGAAAACAAATATTCTGAGGTTATGTTTCAAAAATGACAGAAGAATTTAAACAAACGCATAGGATTTTATGCCTCCTGTGATACCAACAGTAGATATCATTCTGTCTTTATAAACTACCGTTATAAATTTTGCTACGCTTTAAAAATTATGTTGGATAACCTTCTAAACTGTCATTTCAAAATTTCGCAATTGAATCGTGAACAACAATTCTTTTCTATGGCAACCGATCCCTGATAGAAGGCGGCAAATTTGAATTGGTTGACTAGACTATTTTGCCAATTTTGTGCCCTTATTTAAAAAAAGAAAAGAACATCGCACATGATGGGTATCGTTTTAGACATAAAAGCTCATGCCCTTTCGATTGGTGATATCAAATTAATATGTTATCTTGAATTTTTTGCAATCAACCCCCTCCCCCTTCCACCACCGTGGTCCGATTGGCACCAAAAACTAATCAACTCGAACGGCCACCAAATAGTTTGTGCTGACCAAATTTGAACTCAATCGGTGAAACCGTTTTTGAGTAATCGTTGGAGAACCGACAGACGCACATACATACACACACACACACACACACACACGGACATCATGCTAAAAACTTCAAAAACGTGTTCAGGGGACCTCAAAACGTAAAGATCTGGTGAAATCTCGAATTCGAAATTTTGGTCCGAAACTAATAACTTCCCTACCCTCTGGTCGGGGAAGTTAAAAAAGTATTCTTAATGAACAAACAGATATTAATTTTGAACCGTTATTTAAAATCCTTAAATATTTAATAGTTCTCCAGCTATTTTGATTTCTTGATAATGATAATTTTGTAATGATGTTGTAGGTGGTATTATAGTGATTACTTACGTTTGGATGATTTTTGCTAGTTTGCATTGTGGCCTATTAGGAAAAGCAGTTTGATACGTTGTTTTGTAATTTTTTATAATTTTATAATTTTTGTAATTTTGTTGCATTTGCTTTTAATACAAGGTTGTATTTAAGCGTTTTTAATCGCGTTTAATTGCCGGTATATGCGCATGTTTTTTTGGAGATTTTGTCTAGGGATTATCAAGAGAAATTAGAATGTTCTCGATTTAATTTTTACACATTTGACATTCCAATTTATCGATTTTAAAAGAATTTTATATAAAAATTTTTGATTTTAAATAATATTGACTTTAACTAATATTGTACGCTCGTTTTTGAGATTGTTGATTTGTAATTCATTGATTTTGAATTCGTTGATGTGCTTCTTTGTTTCTTCGATTATACAACTTTGAGTAAGTTAACACTAATAATGTTACACAACTATTAAATATTGTAATAATTTCCTCGATGTAGCGTGGTACTGATGATGGTCGTGTAGACCGAAACTAGTTTACCGCAATAATTTCTTAAATAAATATCTTGGTTTGCTATCACATATTTCTTTATCATTTGTATATATACACCAAGAAATGGAGGATTCGGATTGTAATCACCTAGCAGCGGGATTTTGCCCTGAATTTGGGGCAAACACGTGACTTCTCCAAACTCTATTGCAAGTTAGCGATTGACAATAACGACTCGATACCGTATTCGAATAACCCCTCTACTCGTTACTGTTGGATCGCTATAATCATTCAGCGGGCAACGTTACAAACAATAAACAAGTGGTTCACTGCAGCTGATTGTGGCCCCTCTCTTACTGGATTTTCATAAGCGGAGCGAGTGGGTTCAAGTACTTGCACGAACACAACAATGTTCGGGAATCGGTCTATCGTTTTTGTAATTGAAATTACCGTAAGAATCGAAAGTCCCGTACGTCAATGATGAACGGAGACACGATTCCTAAGCTTAGTAATAAGTATGTATGTGATGCAAAAATCCATGAAATTAAAATAAATTGTTTAAATTTTTTTATAACTGCGGCTGTGCAGTTAGCAAATAGATTCCCGTTTCCACAAATGGAAAAATTAAAATACATGTCAAATCTTGACCCTCAATATCTTGCGACTAATAAACCTCCGTCAATTGTTCGACTATCTAGATATTTTCCTCAGTAACCAATATTGGTGAGTTGAATCGTCAGTGGCGCTTATTGGAGAATGATTCGTACCTGAATACATTCAATGAATATAATGACTTGGAATTTTGGTTAAAGCTGAAGGAAAAGAAAAATCCCGATGGAACCGAAATGTATAAAGATTTAATTGAATTTGTCATTAATTTATTCATTCTGCCACACAGCAGTGCTAATGTAGAAAGAGCTTTTTTGTCTATTAATTTAAACAAAACTAAAGTACGAAACCGATTGTCAGATTATGTTTTATGTGGAATACTTTATACCAAAGACTTAATAAGTGATAGTAATTGTTTTGAATTTAAAATAACTCTGCAATTAACGGCAAAACAACATTAAAATGTATCAGTGTTAACACGTTCACAGTCTTATGACCCATACAACACTCGATTTTGTTAGTTCCAATAGTGTATCCTAGAATTTTGAAAATGATACATTTTTGGAACTTTATGGTTTACTATTATGATTTCGGTGAACTGTGCATGTGTTATTTATGCCAAAATGAGATTAAGACTTATAAGATTTTATTTTTATCGAATCCAAAGATGTTGATACATCGATATCATCCATAATTATTACGTTAATATTATTGATGTTAATTATGAGGTATCTGGACAATAAAACAAACTAACAACTATGCCGACAGTTTCGTGACTTTATTGTGGTCACTTCCTCAGGGCTACAAAAGAAAGATATGAAATCAATTACTCATCCATACTGGGAAGTCAAATCAAAATCAATAAAAATACTCAATCAAAATTGTAAACATTATAAACAAATGAAAACTAAACAAAAACAACATAAAACAATCAATACAATTCAATCAACTTATTAAAATTGAACTACCTGGTTGTTTCAGAATATTCCAGAAATCAGTAATACAAACTCCCTTTCACAAGTCTCAAAAAACAGTCAAATATTAAATACAAAATCAACAATCTCTAATTTCATGTTTTTATAAAGATAAGTCGATACGTTCAGAAAATTTGAAAATATACCAAATTCGTTGCCATGTGAATAGTTTCATTATTAGAAATTGATATTTTTGATCCATTAAAAGGAATTTGTTTCTAATTTTTTTATCATCCGTCAATAGACGTTTGATATTGTTGTTACTTTCAACTGCGTTCAATAAGCCCTGCATCTCATGCCCCTCATGGTAGTTGATTTTAGTCTTCTTTACTTTAATTTCTGTATTTTTATGTGGAGTTTTAGGGCGATTTCATAATTCTATTATCCAATATTTTAATCGTTAATGACGAACAATTTGCAGTTGTATTATTCTGATCCCTATCATTATCGTTATTAGAATCCGAAGAATCTCTAGCACTAAAATGAACTGGAATTATTTAAAATTTGTACAAAATTAACCTGTACCTTGGTGTTGCATTTTTCCTTTTACGTCCAAATTTGGTGTTGTTATCGGAGATTTCTTAACCTCAACCGAAGTATTACAATCTTTATTGTCAATTTCAACATCAGAATAAAGTGGTTTTGATAATTTTGGTTTCGTTAATTTTAATTGAGCTGTTTGTTTATAAATTTTCTTCTCCAACGAATCACACATAATTACCTGTTTTATAATTTCGACTGTAATTATATAATATTTGAATAATAAATACTGGGAATTTGTAGAACTTACAATTAAACAATTTGTAATTTGATCATTGCTTCATCAAATACACAATTAAGCGTCATAGTACCTAAATCTTAGCTGACCTCGGGGATTTTATCAACTTATTCTACCTAAAACAAGAAAACAATAAAATCACTAAAACTGATGGTAATTAAAATTTATAATTCACTCAATTTGGTTAGTAATACTAAAAATCCAGCACATTCCATTGTTTTCTTTGATCGACTGAATTTAATTGAACCTGTCGAAAAGAAGTACAAATTTTGTCCGTAGGGGCGCTTGAAGCGACAAGTAGATCACAGCACATACAGGCTGTGTTGCAATGGTGGGCCTTTACAGAGATAAGAATTTCTAATAGATAGAACTTTCTAAATTAGCAGCTGAGAATATTTTCGTCGTTCTATTAACCAACGATATGTTGGGCGGTGTACATTATTTTCTTATTTTAATACTTACAAGTAAACATTCTCAGATGTTGTATGATGTGTTGCATATGATTTAGTATTAAGATTTAAAGACACGTGTATAGGTGGCGCAAAAGTTTAAGAGAGTAATAAAATTTTGCCAAGAAAGACCCCCTAGAACGTCAACATTAAGACGTGATAATTTAAAAATCTATGTTTATTTTAGTACCAGAAATAAACAAGGCTGTATTCGGTTTTTTGAATAAAACTAAAAGTGATAATAGAACATCGATACATACAGGGTGTCCCAGGGGTCCAAGAAACTCCATATCTTCGGTATCATTTGAGATATCGACTTGCAGATTTTGTTAGCCAGAAGCTACAGACGTTCTGCACACTCTAAAGTTATTTTCATTATTTATTGCTAACTGCTATACAGGCTGGCGCCTCAAACTTATGTTCTTTTAAATGGGAACCCCCCCTATATTTTTACTTCATTACAAATGCTTTTTGATTCTCTTGAAGATGCCTGTAATTTTATTGGGCAATTATGAACGGTTTAGATTTTATGGTCGATAAAAGAGCGAAAAAGCGTTATATTTGAAAAAACGCCACAGCCTTATCACTGCAGCTAAAGTAGCGATCAAAATATCCAGTCTTTTTCCATATTCTCAATTTTTATTTAAGGGGGAGATGCACTGAAAAATGCAGACGGAAAACAGCATAACTTTTTTGTTTTCCAACGGATTTCAATGTTCTAAACGGAATTTGAAAGAGCATTTCAAGACGGAGGGAATTATATATATCAGATTTTTGAAAATCCGGATGTAAATTGGAGTTACAGAAGGAAATATAGAAGCATGTTTTTTAGCATTTTTTACAGTTTTTTTTTATATTTTCCCTCATAACTTGGCAAATATTGCTTATTTTGTAATGAATTCCACACAACATGTGGTCAATTAAAAGCGCTTTCCAAATCTGTCAGAAATTTTCCGATCGCATTGTTAGTTTTCCGGAAAATCGATGAAAGGTTTCGACATACTAATTTTGTTTTTTTACGGATAGTTTTAAACTTAGACGACTGAACCAGGGCTTGTTTGAAAGCTAATGCATAGAGGATTATTAGGAGAATAGTTTGAGATTGAAATTCGGAAAATTTATGGTGGAAAATGTAATGAATGTTCACCTACTATTTTTATTAGTGAAAATTAATTATTTTTGTATAAAGTGTATTTCAATTTATAGATTATTTCATTATCTTTCCAACGGTACCATTGTTTCTGCAAAAAAGTGAAAATTTTTTGGAAAATTAGTGATAAACAAAACTATGTTTATCGTGTGGAAAGCGGCTGACTTAGTTCCTCTTATACTCGCTAGAGAGTCTAAAAACACCTATGCGTCCTGTATGTCGGTATATTCTAGTTTCGGCTAATGGCAGATAGATGGCGATCAAATTTGTTTATCAACTAATCTAGGTCTACCATCTTGTCTCTTGACAAAATTGCCAAATCTTTTTTTGTGGCTAATGCCACACTTTCGTCGTATTATTTGTGGACAGATAAATAAAAAAAACAATTATTTAATTGTATCTTGAAATTAACAAATTTAATCGCCATCTATCTGCCATTAGCCAAAACTAGAATATACCGACATGAAGGACGCATAGGTGTTTTTAGACTCTCTAGCGAGTATAAGAGGAACTAAGTCAGCCGCTTTCCACACGATAAACATAGTTTTGTTTATCACTAATTTTCCAAAAAATTTTCACTTTTTTGCAGAAACAATGGTACCGTTGGAAAGATAATGAAATAATCTATAAATTGAAATACACTTTATACAAAAATAATTAATTTTCACTAATAAAAATAGTAGGTGAACATTCATTACATTTTCCACCATAAATTTTCCGAATTTCAATCTCAAACTATTCTCCTAATAATCCTCTATGCATTAGCTTTCAAACAAGCCCTGGTTCAGTCGTCTAAGTTTAAAACTATCCGTAAAAAAACAAAATTAGTATGTCGAAACCTTTCATCGATTTTCCGGAAAACTAACAATGCGATCGGAAAATTTCTGACAGATTTGGAAAGCGCTTTTAATTGACCACATGTTGTGTGGAATTCATTACAAAATAAGCAATATTTGCCAAGTTATGAGGGAAAATATAAAAAAAAACTGTAAAAAATGCTAAAAAACATGCTTCTATATTTCCTTCTGTAACTCCAATTTACATCCGGATTTTCAAAAATCTGATATATATAATTCCCTCCGTCTTGAAATGCTCTTTCAAATTCCGTTTAGAACATTGAAATCCGTTGGAAAACAAAAAAGTTATGCTGTTTTCCGTCTGCATTTTTCAGTGCATCTCCCCCTTAAGTGCTTCTTCATAATCCTATTCGAATTATTAGACGATTGTTAGACGTTTAAAGAGTTCTAATTGGTGAAAGTTTCTGAAATTAGGTATGCTTTTTTCCACCTGAACTACACCTGGAGAATATTTTCGTTGTCCTATAAACCCCCGGTGAATGGGGTGGTGCACCCTACTTTGTTATTTTTAATGGATAGGTATATTTTTTATTCCATATTTAGATTTTATGATAAAAATGAAATGGACTTTGATAACATGACATATGGTCTAGCGTTAATAGTTTTTTTCTACAGCCGTCAAAAAATCGTCACATTTTTGCATAGTTACCGATACGCAAAGTTTGACGTTTTTTAACAGTGAAAAAATATCTTTTTTTCACTGTTTTTCAATGAAAAAATATTTTTTCACTGCAATTATTAGAAACGCGAAAAAACATCACTTTTATTTATCATCGTAACCATGTAAGCAGTAGACAACTCGATTTATCAGATCATTTTGTTGCAACTAATTTCTGTTATTTTCTCTTCTTCTAGCGGCTGTAGAAAAAACGTTGTTTGTATTTCGTGGCGAAATGTGTGTTTTAATGGCACCTTCGAATGTCTTTTAGGTCTCGACCTGGCGGTCTCGACTAAAATGACATTCTCAGGTGCCATTAAAAAAACACACATTTCGCGCACTTAATACAAAAATAACTATTCTGGAATTTTGACTTTTTCTGAAAATTTTGATTTTATAGTTTGATTGAAAAATTTATGTTTGAAGATATCATTGATAGATAATCCAAGTCAGGAACTCCAATAGTTTAAACTATGTACTTTACGCCAGATTTTTCAGAAAAGAATAATATTTCAGCATTTAGCCGAAATAAAATTTTCTTTCAGCCAATTTTCAAAACGCAATATTATTCTTATTTTAAATGGAACGGTATATTTTTCTTCACACGTTTGGATAGAGAAAAAAATTCTGCATCAAATCATATAAGCATTCCCTATATCAATTCTTGATAATTTTCTAGTTATTCAAGATTTTCCATTTCTAATAATTTACCCCCTGAAACAAAATACTGAAACATAGTAGGCTTGGAGAAACAACATGCTGTCACAATTAACATTTAAATAACTAATTATTTTTATATTTTTTTATTAAAAATCGTAGAAGAAGTTGATAAATAATTAAATTAAATTTAATTGGATTTTCTTTTCATGTAAAATTGGCAGAAATCGCTGAAAAAACATACAAAATAATCATTTTTAACCTCAATTGTGACAGTTAATGTCATTTTGCTAAGCCTTCAATGTTTTTCTTTATTGACGAATTATAAAGTCATAGACCACTAGACACCAGTCAGTTTCAGACTGGGGAGAAAACAATTGAAAGTCGAAAATCTTAAATAACTGAAAAACTATCAGCGATTGATATAAAAAATACTAATACATTTCGATGCAGATTTTTTTTCTCTATCCAACCGTCTAAAGAAAAATATACCATTCCTTTAAAAATAAGAACGATATTGCGTTTTGAAAATCGGCTGAAAGAAAAATTCATTTCGACTAGATGCTGAAAGATAATTGATTTCTGTAAAATCTAGCGTAAAGTACATAGTTTAAATTATTCGAGTTCCAAATTTGGATTATCTATCATCGATATCTTCAAATATATGAATTTTTTAATCAAACACTATAAAATCAAAATTTTCAGAAGAAGTCGAAATTCCTGAGAAACTATCAAAGCTAGACCATATGTCATGTTATCAAAGTTCATTTCATTTTTATCATAAAATCTAAATATGGAATAAAAAATATACCATTCTATTTAAAATAACAAAGTAGGGTGCACTACCCCATACACCGGGGGTTTATAGGACTACGAAAATATTCTCCTGGTGTAGTTCAGGTGGAAAAACGGGTGCATACCTAATTTCAAAAACTTTCACCAATTAGAACTCTTTAAACGTCTAACAGGCCAAAAACTTGGCTCACTCTGTATATACAGAGTGTCACAGGGGTACGAGAAACTTCCATATCTTCGGTACTATTTGAGAAATCGACTTGGAGATTTTTTTAGGCAGAAGCTACAGACGTTCTGCACTTTCTAAAGTTATTTTCATTGTTTAATGCTTACCGCTATACAGGGTGACGTGCCAAACTTATGTTTTTTTATAAATGAGAACCCCCCAATATTTTTACATCATTACAAAGGTTTTTTGATTTTCATCAAGATGCCTGTAATTTTATGGGGCAATTATGAACCGTTTAGATTTTATGGACGAAAAATGAGCGAAAAAGCGTCATCTTTGAAAAATCGCCACGGTCTTATTACTGCAGCTAAAGGCGTGATTAAAATATCCAGTCTTTTTCCATTTTCTCAATTTTCATTTAAGTGCTTCTTCATCATCCTATTACAATT
Organism: Mylabris phalerata; assembly: GCA_020740385.1. NCBI lineage: Eukaryota > Metazoa > Arthropoda > Insecta > Coleoptera > Meloidae > Mylabris > Mylabris phalerata. Next base: position 87,980 of record JAJEOX010000093.1, on the reverse strand, counting down.
ATTGTCTACAAGGTGGACCTAAACGCAAAATTATTAATTACTCGTTGTTTTCAAATGGAATGCCCAATATCTTGCACTACCATTCGATTGCATTTTTAATAAGCTTTTCGACGATGTACGGTTCGACAGGTTTATTTTGAAAAACTGTTAAGTTTTCTTTTTAAAAATGAAATCAACATTGAGGCCAGTAGATTGTTATGAAAAACTCTACTTGTTAAATTTCAATAAACTGAAGTAGGCCGCTATCAATTTATTTGATGCATTTCCTGCTGGCAACTCTGTAAATTTCTTAACCGGTTCGAATGAGAGTTTGACTCTATTTAATAATAATTCATTAATTGAATGAAATGCGCCAGTAATTCTTTCTTTCATGTCCTTAATTGGAGGAACTCTGTCCACACACTCTTTAACGTAGCCCCATAAGAAAAAATCCATTGGGATTAAATAAGGAGAACGAGCCCGCCAAGAAATTAACAGAGTTGCCAATAAGAAATGTGTCAAATTTATTGATAGCAGCCTACTTCAGTTTTTTGAAAATCAACAAGTGGAGTTTTTCATAGCAATCTATTACATTTTTTTTAATCCATAATAAAACGTAATGGCATCAACGTTGATATTATTTTTAAAAGAAAACTTTACAGTTTTTCAAAATAAACCTGTCAAACCGTACATCGTTGAAAAGCTTATCAAAAATGCTATCGAACAGTTGTGCAAGATATAGGACATTCTACTTGAAAACAACGAGTAATTAATAATTTTGCGTTTAGGTCCACCCTGTACACAATAATTGTAATAGGATGATGAGGAAGCACTTAAATGAAAATTAAGAATACGGAAAAAGACTGGATATTTTGATCGCTCCTTTAGCTGCAGTAATAAGGCTGTGGCGATTTTTCAAATATAACGCTTTTTCGCTCTTTTTTCGACCATAAAATCTAAACCGTTCATAATTGCCCAATAAAATTACAGGCATCTTCAAGAGAATCAAAAAGCCTTTGTTATGAAGTAAAAATATAGCGGGGGTTCCCATTTAAAAAAACATAAGTTTGGGGCGCCACCCTGTATAGCAGTTAGCAATAAATAATGAAAATAATTTTAGAGTGTGCAAAACGTCTGTTGCTTCTGCCTAAAAAAATCTGTAAGTCGATATCTCAAATGGTACCGAAGATATGGAGTTTCTTGGACCCCTGGGACACCCTGTATGTATCGATGTTCTATTATCACTTTTAGTTATATTCAAAAAACCGAATACAGCCTTGTTTATTTCTGGTACTAAAATAAACATAGATTTTTAAATTATCACGTCTTAATGTTGACGTTTTCGGGGGTCTTTGTTGGCAAAATTTTATTACTCTCTTAAACTTTTGCGCCACCTATACACGTGTCTTTAAATCTTAATACTAAATCATATGCAACACATCATACAACATCTGAGAATGTTTACTTGTAAGTATTAAAATAAGAAAATAATTTAAACCGCCCTACATATCGTGGGTTAATAGAACGACGAAAATATTCTCAGCTGCTAATTTAGAAAGTTCTATCTATTAGAATTTCTTATCTCTGTAAAGGCCCACCATTGCTACACAGCCTGTATGTGCTGTGATCTATAGAGTTAGGATTTTGCTCCCTAGAAGAAACAGTTGGGGATCTAAATTTTGAAAAATTTAACATGAGCGGCACATAAGTTTCAATTTTGAACCAATTGTTTTATACATCAACAAACAACAACAAGGCAAGGCGCTCTATATCGACAGCAACAGAATTTAGAAAAACAGTCGACCAATTATAAAGATTTGTTTAACTTAGCAACGTCATCTCTAAAACGCAGGTGTTTGATTTTAGCGAAATTTTGACAGATTCAGCTTCCCCTCCATTATTCTCTCATTGTAGTTCGTTTAGGTAAATAAACAGATGATTTATACCCACAAAAAAAATGAAATATTACGCACAAATTTATAAATTATTTATAATTCTAAATTCATTTACTAATTCTGTTGAATATCAATCATAGAAATGACTTTTATATTTAATCTTTTACAAGTAAATTGCCGATTATTTGTATTTTAAATCAATTACGTCACTGGTAAGTTTTGACAGTTGAAATTTTTATTGTGCGACCGTAGATCCTAACTCTAGTGATCTACTTGTCGCTTCAAGCGCCCCTACGGACCAAATTTGTACTTCTTTTCGACAGGTTCAATTAAATTCAGTCGATCAAAGAATAGAATGGAATGTGCTGGATTTTTAGTATTACTAACCAAATTGAGTGAATTATAAATTTTAATTACCATCAGTTTTAGTGATTTTATTGTTTTCTTGTTTTAGGTAGAATAAGTTGATAAAATCCCCGAGGTCAGCTAAGATTTAGGTACTATGACGCTTAATTGTGTATTTGATGAAGCAATGATCAAATTACAAATTGTTTAATTGTAAGTTCTACAAATTTCCAGTATTTATTATTCAAATATTATATAATTACAGTCGAAATTATAAAACAGATAAGTATGTGTGATTTGTTGGAGAAGTAAATTGATAAACAAACAGCTCAATTAAAATTAACGAAATCAAAATTATCAAAACCACTTTATTCTGATGATGAAATTGACAATTAAGATTGTAACACTTCTGTTGAGGTTAAGAAATCTCCGATAACAACACCTAATTTGGACGTAAAAGGAAAAATGCAACATCAAGGTACAGGTTAATTTTGTACAAATTTTAAATAATTCCAGTTCATTTTAGTGCTAGAGATTCTTCGAATTTTAATAACGATAATGATAGGGATCAGAATAATACAACTGCAAATTGTTCGTCATTAACGATTGAAAAATTGGATAATAGAATTATGAAATCGCCCTAAAACTCCACATAAAACTACAGAAATTAAAGTAAAGAAGACTAAAATCAACTACCATGAGGTGCATGAGATGCAGGGCTTATTGAACGCTGTTGAAAGTAACAACAATATCAAACGTCTATTGATGGATGATAAAAAAATTAGAAACAAATTCCTTTTAATGGATCAAAAATATCAATTTCTAATAATGAAACTATTCATATGGCAACGAATTTGGTATATTCAAATTTTCTGAACGTATTGACTTATCTCTATAAAAACATGAAATTAGAGATTTGTATTGTAAATTACAAGAGGAATGTTTTGTACGTACAAACTGTACGGAGAGGATGATCTGATGGGTTCATTGGAAACTTTGGATTTGAAAAATTTAAAAACTGCCAGTAAAATGATGAATTTAAATAATAATTAACTAATTTAGAAAACAAAGCCAATATCATTCATCAATTGATGGAGATTTCTACTAATCAAAGTAGAATATTAGGCCAAAAAATGGAAGACGTAATTAAAGATCATGTTAAAAAGAAATGGGATTTTACGTAAAATTATCGAATGGATTTCATAATTGCCTTTATAAAATATTTCTATTAACCACATTTACAAATTCGAATTTCCATCAACCGCGCGATTATTTCAACAGTGTTGGATATTAGAATGTGAAATTCCCTGAATTTCACATTAACGAATATCAGATATTTTACACAGAATTAGAATTTCGCACGTAATATTTCAATTTGTTTTTCTATTAAATATCTATTTGTTTTAATTATTAAAATTTTAGTTATATGGATGCAATTCAATGTCAATTAGACATGGAGATAGCAGCCGAGAAGAAGAATGCGGCATTTTTATACCAACTCGGTACTGATGCTTTCAATATTATAAAATCATCAACTGGGTAAAATGATAAAATGATAATTAAATAATAATAATAAATTATTTGTAATTTTGTAGATTGATGGATGGATCACGTCTGCCTTATTTGAGACATTTGTGCGGGTATTACAAATATATTTCATTGATATCAAAATATTGTGATAAATTAATCACTCAGAATCAGTATTATGATGCTGTGTTCAAATGGTTGCAATATTTCCTTTTGGTATATTTATTTATCGTTAATCTATTCAAAATATTTAAAGCAATATGAATCTGTAAGTCAACAGGCGTATTGTCTAACTTTATGTAGATTCGTTATAAATTTCAAAGCTTTTCTATCTTCTTCAGCATTCATTGCTGCCGTCTTCCTACAGTCACTTGTATACACATTATCTTCTTTATGCAGTAACATAACTTTATCTTCAGCTTCTTGATATGTTTCTATTTAAGTAATGATTAATTTTGTTATTAATTGTATAAATAATATAAAGTAATAACAATAAAATACTTACTGGCTCTTTCTTTTATTTCAATAGAATAAGTTGGCCAAGATGTATCTGGCTTGCTATTACTTGTTAACATTCTTTTCAACTTATTTACTTTTGATGTTGTGTGTGGTGGTGGCATAAACTTAAAGAAAATTTTATTTGGCTCTGAATCTTCGTGAATTAACCATGATATTGGTACAATATCAATTAACTTCTAAGAATCTTTCTCCATATCATCTTGAAAAACAACAATTCTATAATTGTAGTCCATATCTATCAAAGTAAAAACATCATTTTTAAATTAAGATAAAATGATCATTATTTGAATTATAAATTATTAATAAATTATTTATTTATTATGAATTGAAACAATTGTTTCCACTAATAGGTATTAACCAGTTTACTATAATTTATTAAATCTAGTGTCTAAAATGTACATACAATAGATGGAATAATTTAACGAATTAAGAAATCACTTATTTTTTTGATCACTACACTTAAATGTGTTTTTTTATTTATTTCAATTTTTAATCCGTTATAAAATTAAGACTTTTAAAATTATTATTTGCAATTTCACTGTCGCTGTCGAAAAATTTTTCGTCAACATTGAACGAATAACTAAAACAAAAACAAATGTACATTTTCTGTCTCTAAGAGTTTCAAATTTCAACAGGTGTTACTTATATGAGCGACCAGCGCCGGATTTGCAAATTTACCGCCTGTAGGCAAGTGTACGAATGCCGCCCCATATATATATATATACAGTGTGGAATAAACGTCCCGTATAATCCAAATAAATTTTTAATTTATCAAAATTTCGGAAAACTCCGAGACAGATAACTTTTTATTTTTTAATTATTTTCTTGTGGCTAGGTCAAGACAATTCTATCATTGACCATCACGAAAAAATGTGTTTTCACTTACTATGCTGATGCATGGCAATTGTGATGACTGAAAATCTTCAAAACTTTAACAATTTTTTCCTCAAAAATTTTCTTTTGTATCAAAAATAAGGGTTCTAAATAAAAAAAAATGATGATGGCACCATTTCTTCGCTATGGTAAGTGTTAGAGTTGTCTTGATTCAACCATAAAAAATAATTAAAAAATAAAAGGTCATCTTTCCCAGCGTTTTTCATAATTTTGATAAATACAATTTTTTTTTGCATTATGTGGGACTTTAGACTCACACTATATATTTTAAACACGATAATCAGTCCCAGACTATGGGCATTGGTTTTATGCGAATTTTTATCAATATCAAGTGTCGGTGTAAAGAAAGAGGGGTGAAAATTGCAAGCATAAACAATAATATCAGAAGCGTCTAGATGTAGATTTGCCTGAATCATTAACCTGGGTATAATTGAAATGATTGACAATATTCAAATGTCACAAATCGAATACTGACAAATAAAAATCTATATTTTGCATAAGAGGAGTTACAGAGAATTATAATTTTTTCTATGTGTTATAAACAAATAATTTTATTAATTAATTAATATTCAAGATTAACGCTAATCATCGTTAACTAGACACTGAGAAAAGTTTGGCTCGACGACTGGGGGTTGAACCCAGGAACTCTCGTTTGCCGGACGAGTGCCCTTCGGTAGCTTAGTGGTCAGTGGTTGGATAATTCGAAACCTATCTTACATCAAATGAAATTACGATATATTTTTTGAACAGCATGAAAAGATGACTAACGGAATACTCTGAAAAATTAGCACAACCGTCTAGTCCTACCTTCACAACAGACAAAAAGTCATAAAATTATTTACGAAAATTTTTCTCGTCGCGCTTTTATCTCGGCAAAGGAACTAATAAGTTCATCAATGTCTATCATCCGTGCTTTTTCATTTTCGATTGAAATGACAGCAAGTCTTTCTTGTCCCATACTGCTTCTTAAATAGTTTTTTATCAATTTTGACTTTCCGACGTTCTTTTTTTTTGTTTTTTAATTGCAATACAATGGTGGCCAGCTTGTTGGATGTCGTTGTGAGGGTGCGAGGGGATGTTTGATAGGAAAAGAAAGAAATTAAATATAATTGAAACTGAGACACCTCTAAGAAAACTGAATGTGTTGTATTTCTTTGGTTTTTCCTGATCGTTAACAAAAAGAAAAATTAATATTTGATACCGGTTCGTTATATGTCGAAGGATATGGCAAAATTATAGAATTAATCGTCGCAAGTGCACTGGCGTCAACTTTACACCAAATAAGTTCACAAGAGAATAAAAGTTTTCAGGAATAGTGAAAACCCGAGGAAATACAACTATATATAATTTTTTCTCGATAATGACAATCACGGCAGTCACCGGCGTACCACCGACAGCAATTGTGACTGATTATATTTGAAAAAAAAAGGATAACAAAAAAACTTATCCGACGTGGTTCGACTGACTCCTTTTCCACGATGGAGACTGGGTTGACAAGATGGCGTCCAATGAATGGGCTTTTCACTAAAGAGAGTCGTTTCACTCTCTACAGGGAGTAATGACGACACCAGCTCGCTCTATTTGGCAACATAAGCTATGTATCTATGACGTACGGTAGCGTCTCTTGTCAGTCTACGCTGACTTACAAGGAAACATTCTCAGGTGTCCCCCTCCGATTTTAATGAAATTTGGATATGTTATTTTGCATCGAATTCTAAGAGATGCATGTTTTTTTTTATCGGCGGAAAAACATATCTAGGGGGTGAAATCGTCACTCAAAGTTTAGGTTCAAACGGGGTACTTTTGAAGTTTCGCATACTTCCGGTTAAAATATTCAAACGGGACAAACGGCATTATACTCAAGGTGAAAAATAATGTAGAAGGTCATTGTTTGCATATCGAAATGTTAATTAGGGTAGAAGTTATAAGGGTTGAAAATAAGAAAATTGCTGTAAGTTAAAAACGATTCATCGGATTTTGACGAAACTAATGTCATTCAAAAGAAGACAAAAAAGTAGGAGAAACCTGTTTTTGGATTTTTTCGAAATATTACATTTAGGAGGTGACCACCCCTCAACCAAATTTGAATGGATCGGAAAAAAAACTTTACCATTTTTATAATCTTTATGTTTTAATTCATAAATAGTGCTTTTCCATCAATTTTCAACAGTTGGGGTACAACAATGGGGTACATAACAATGGTATTTTCTTCATATGTTGCATACCAATTCAATTTTCATGTTGGACATTTTGTTTTATATGAATATAGATACTAAAATAATTATTATTTTGCGATATATTTTATCTGGATCAGTTCTAAAACTCATTTATGTCCTCTACCGACATTGAATTATTCACACTTTAAATGTTAATAAGGTTTAATTAAATTTCCTTGCAATAAGCAAATAACTTATACGATGCGAAAGAAATACACTGATATAAGTCAAAGTTTATAATATATTAGGAGATGATATTATTTTATTGAGGAAAATGTGGCGCAAAATGCGCTTGGAATTATAATAAATAAATAAATAAATAAATAGTACAACAAACATAAGGGTTGAAATTAGCTAAATTTTTATAAAACAAATACTAGCCTTTGTACTTTCACGAAATCAATTATTGTTGAAAAATATAACTTTCACGACTTTTATGGAAGAACTTTATAGGGGGTGAATTGACATTAAAAATATAAATAATTGAACTTTGATAGTGATAACAAATAAGTTTTAGAATAATTATAAAAGAAATATATTCCAAAGTTATAATACAATAATAATTATTGTTGTATCTATACTCGTATAAAAATGTTTAGCATGAAAATTAAAAGCGTAGACAACAAAGAAGAAAATAATATTATTTTGTGCCATAACTTTTGAAAATTTATAAAAAGCACTATAATTGAATTAAAACATAAAAATAATAAGAATAGTGAATTTTTTTTCTGATACGTATAGATATGCTTGACGGGTAGTTACCCCCTAAACGTAATTTTTCGAAAAAATCCAAAAACAGGTTGCTCCTACTTTTTTGGCTTCTTTCGAATGACATTAGTTTCGTCAAATTCCGATGAATAATTTTTGACTTATAGCAATTTTCTTACTTTCAACACTTATAATTTCTACCCTAATTAACATTTCGATATGCAAACAATGGACTTTACATTATTTTTCACCCTAAGAATAATGCCGTTTGCCCCGTTTGAATATTTTAACCGGAAGAATGCGAAACTTCAAAAGTACCCCGTTTGAGCCTAAAATTTGAGTGACGATTTTACCCCCTAGATATGTTTTTCCGCCGATAAAAAAAAACATGAATCTCTTAGAATGCGTTGGAGAATAACATATTCAAATTTCATTAAAATCGGAGGGGAACCCCTGGGAATGTTTCCTTGTTAGAGTCCAATCGGAATTAAAGGACATATTTAAGATTAAGCACGTTCGTCTCTAGCCACGCCTGGCTGGTGGAGTTTTCATATCGCAACCAGTGGCGTGTTCAAATTTCTAGATGAAATTTGTAACTAATTGGGTCAATGTTTAAAATGCACAAAATATTCATTTATTTGAAAAATAAATTGATAATAATTAAATAATAAAAATTGGAAACATTTAGTATCTTACTTTAAGCAATGTAAATTGAAAAACAAAATTCAATTACAACTATGTAATTGTTTCCACGCCACTGAATAGTTTTTTGTTGTCTCATTATTAGAGATAGGATTTGGCACCGTAGAGCGTGCCGGCGTGCCTGACAAATTCGAGTAGAGCGGAATGTTATTTTCTGTTTTAGTCAAGTGTTTTCGTCGCCAACAAAACGAGTTGCTCTATAACTATAGCAGCAGAATGTTGAAAAACAGTAGACGATTTAAAATATCCGCATGACCGATCGACGTCATTCGTAAAACACAGGCGTTTGATTGTACTGTAAATTTCAATGGAATGGGTTCCCCCTCCTGAATACTCTTATAGTAACTCGTTTGCGTTAATAAACATATGATTTGTCGGTAAAGAAGTTTAAAATATTTTAATTTAATTTAATATTTTAATTATTATTTCAGACTATAATTTGTAAATAATAATGATTTTTTGTCTCCGATAGTTTACAACATACAAGAAGTTATTTAATCAGAATTATAATACAACTACGCTAATGGTAGGTTCAACGCGTTGAAATACTTATGGCAAAACTGTAAATCCTAACACTACTCATTATTGGTTATCAACTCATTTTACTCCACCTACTTTTAACCGGAATTTGTGTGGTTTCGTACGTGCCTTATCTTAACTATGTTCTTAAGGCCCGGTTGCTAGAACATACTTTTATCGTTCAGTTATCGGCTCGGTATCCAACGAAACGATAACGACTTTTGAGCCCATTAAAAATTTCGAGTTGCAGAAACGTCCGTAATGAATCCGTTTACTGTCGTTCTGATAACGACGAAATTCGCGACAGACGTCACTAGTTTCAGTTCACTACGATGTATTTTTTAATGAAAATTAGAAGTTTGAAAATTTTGTCTTTATTATTTTTGATAAATGAATTAATAAAAAAGGTCTTCAAGCAATAATTTTATAGGAAAAAATTACAAATTTTGAAAATTAGATATATCTTCTACAATATTTTCAGTTGATGTTATATAATTTAGCAAATCTTCACGACCCTCTATGGCCATATTAGGTAAAACTGCTGCTACTACAGTTGTAGCTAAAATGATTTTCTTATTTTTACTTCTGATCACTATGGATAATACAAGAAATCTTTTTTTCTAAAGACCTAAAAGTCTTTCGGCCCAATTTGTTCTTACAATGTGTAGTTCGTTTCTGCCTATGTTCTTGGATTTAATAAAAATATTCGGATTGAATTTTTATATGAATATCCACCTCCAACTAAAGTATAGAGCCACGCTAAAGAGCATAAATGTCTCTTATTTCTAAATTATAATCACATACAATTCGAATATTGTATGAGAAAAAGCCCTTCCTATTCCAATAGAGTTCTTTTATTTCTCCACCAGCTGATTGGAGTTTCATGTAAGTTAAGAAATGTGTACATACTGTGAAGTTTATTTTTACCATTACCTTTTCATGATCATTGTGAGTCATATGCTAATATGTAATTTTCGAAATTTTCGAAATTTCCGAACAATATTATCGATTTTTATTATTATTATTTTATTAATTTGCAAATTGTCACGTTTATCGTAACGATAACTACAGATCCTCGATTCGTTACATGAATCGATACGATAACGTTCTGTTTGGCATTTCGGACGTTTTTGCAACCTCAAATTTTTCTAATCGACTCGAAATCGAACTGATTTGTTTACCGATCCGATAACGGGCGTTCTAGCAACCGGGCATAAATTGGTGTCCCAGCTATACTACCTCATTACTCAAGATAAGTTGATACAAATCGGCACTTTTGAGTTACAATGTTGGGGGTAGTTCAGTAGATCGTTTAGAATTTCTCGTAAAAATTTCGTTTGAAATAGCTGTAACTGCACAAAGATCTGTTTACAGTTATTACGGTGATTCTTCCCTTCTTTTCTATTGTTTATTTTTATTGCTGTTTTTAGACTTTGTATCAATTTACTAGTAAAAGCAATCGTGCACAATGGATACGTCACCTACTCGAACCATAAATAATATTCGTTTGTGTTTAACATTTGGGGCATTTGAAATGCATTTTTCGTTTAAAAAATAAGGAGATCTACATTCTGTCTTTTTTTATTTCATTAAATTCCTTTATCTCGTTTGTCCAAAAGAAAAAAGAATAAACATGTGTCGACAATTATTCATTGTTAGGGTCACGTATTGTAGGCTTGTTTTTCTTTAAATAAATAAACATTGGATTGTTTTAAGAGAATACACCAGTGGTTTTCAAACGTTCTGAAAGTGCCGACCATGTAAATTATTTATTAATTTATTAAGGACCCTTCATTTTTCACCAAGGACACATTTCTTACATTGTGGATAAGGAATATTTCACTCTGAGCCAGTTAAATCGATTTGCGGAATAAATAAATTTACCAGATCGACTGTTGAGAAACACAGGTTTAAAACTTGATACTAAACTACTGTAACCGACAAAGGGAGGCGAGCGAATTTTGCATTTCAATTTTTTCACGGTCAAGCTCTGCGCGTAACTTTTTTAATTTTTTTCGAAGTCTTAAGGGCAAATTGCAAAAACCAAAATGTTACGAATGTTTCACTAATTCAACACTTTTAATGTGTGAAAAACCCTCTTGCCGATTGTTGCATATTCAAAAGTGAGATTTGATATCACTAATTTCCCAATGAGCTACATGGTCCAACTTTCACAGAAATGTGCACCAGGGACCCCTCTATAAATCCTTAAAATTTGTTTCCAATCACTCGACTATTAATAGGAGTTTTGGGCGGTCTGACTACAAGGTGACGGGCACTGGATACATTACCAATACCACTCAATGCTTGTTCCATTGTTTGTTGGAATAATGCTGGAGCACTTGAAACACCAAATGGAAGTCGGGTAAATTTGAAAAGTCCGATATGGATATTAATTGTCAAAAATTCTTGTGATTTTTCATTCACTATTAGTTGCAGATAAGCATTACTCGGATCTAAAATATTACAAAATTGTGCACCTATCAATGATTGAAATATTTCTTGGACATCTGGTAATGGATAGTGATCTTTCCTTAGTATAGGATTCAGAGTTTTTTTTTAATCGACACAAATTCGTAACCCACCATTCTTTTTTGGTACGACCTCGATTGGGCTTGCAATATCTGCCTGAGTTGCAGCTACAATAATACCTTCTTTCTCCATGGTTTTTATTTCATTTGTTACAGAATCTTTAATTGCGTATGACACGAGTTTTGCATCGTCTCTTACGACCAAATTTGCAGTAAATACTTCAATACCTTGGCTTCGATCTGTTGAAAATACCTTTGGAAATTGATTTTTAAACATGTTTATGTCTACATCATCAGAATGATAAGTATTGACAGGATTTGTTTCAACCAAATTTACAAGAAATGATCTCCATTCTGGGTGTATGATATCTAACCATGATCTACCTAATAACGGCATAAAGTTTTGATATGACTTTACAATGACTAACGGAAGTTTATATACTCGATCTTTATATTTTACCTTGACCACGGTCTCACCTATTACCTGTACTATTCCATTGATTGTAGAGATACGACTATTTGAATTTTTTATTATCAATTTTTTGTTACCAAGTGTTGAATTAAAACAACCTTCAGACATAACCGTTATCTTGGCAGCCGTGTCTATTTCCATCTCGACATCTACATCTTCTATAGATAAATTCTGTGTACTTGGACTATGATTGTGGTTTACATAATTTATTTCTTCGAAAATACTTTGTAATTTTATCTGTTCTTCACTACTTTCTTCTTCACTTGCTGTACTGTCTTCATAACTTGGCCCATTTTCTTCATTATAATTCACTTTCTTACTTTTCTTGCGGACTCTTGATGTGTGACCCATCTTATTACATATAAAACATTTCCACTCTTTAGCGGGACATTTATCAGGATTATGTTTTCTACCACAACGATAACATTCTTTACCATTAGAACATTTACCAGAATTCTGTTTGACTTTCTTTTCGTTGACTTTTTTGTTATATGTTTAATTTTATTTACGCCAGACTGATCACTTGAATTCAGCATTTGACTCTCATTCTGAACCTATTCATAAAATAAAGCTAGCTTGTTCAAATGTGACATTTTTTTCTGTTAAAAGACGATCTTGAATCGATTTATTTGATAACCCACAAATGAATTTATCATGCAATGCACGTTGCAAAAAATCTACAAATGAGTATAAACTTGCTTGTTCTTTTAACTTATGAATATATTCAGCTACACTCTTGTTTTCTTGTCAGATACTATAGAACTTATACGTGTCAATTATTTGGTGGTGACAATCTATCTTTTAATTGATTATATGGTTTTGAAGCGATATTATCTGGTTTTACACAAATTTTAAGCAAATTATACGCGTCACTACCAATTAATATTAAGAATAAATCTACCTTATCTTCGTCTGGTACCTTATTACAGCGAAATAAATGATCCATTCTTTCCAAATGCGATTCAATATCAGTTCTTTCGATGTTTAAATGTTCGATACTACCAATCAGACTCATTTCAACTATTAATTTATTTATAGTCTAAATATGACAAATAAATGTTCAATAACCGACGTTTTTATTATACGATAAATTTTACAAGGGCACTAGTTTCGGGTTATCGCCATCTTCAGCCCTGTTAGCTACAAAATATTAAATAACAAAATTATTAAACAATTTTTTAAGGATATTTATACATACTCAATATATTGTTACCACTCAACAAATAATTACTGTACATACGTACAGTACAAATGTACAAATGTAATAAGGGCTTCAAAATAAAGCTACTTGAAGCTTATGAGATATTTAGACATAAAAACAAAAATATAATCAATGAACAAATAGATCTTAATTTCGAGCCACTTTTTAAACATATCAAATTATAGTAAAAGTTTTCGTCAATTTTTAGATATTTTTTGAGTGATATGATACAATTTCGCCATTTTATAGAAAAATTCCATGCCATTCTGTTTAATTGCTAATGGTTAATATTTTTGATGATTTGACAGACAATTAAAATTGATTTAAAGTTTCCAGTGAAATATTATAATTCAACTTGATTGAATATTGGTGTTAAAAGTTTCAATTTCGGTAAAATCATTGTTAAATACAAATAGTTTATAAAAACTTTTATTTGCTTATCTATGTACAGTAATTATTTGTTGTGTGGTAACAATATATTGAGTATGTATAAATATCCAAAAAAAATTGTTTAAAAATTTTGTTATTCAATATATTGTAGTTAACAGGGCTGAAGATGGCGATAAGCCGAAACTAGTACCCTTGTAAAATTTATCGTAAAATAAAAACGTCGGTTATTGAACATTTATTTGCCATATTTGGACTACACATTTGTGCGTCATTGACCATTCGACTTATTTTTCGATTATTTCACCAAGACTTGAGATGAATTTACAGAATTGCTAATTGCACCCACTCGTCGAAAATTATGTTATATATTCATACAACTGGGTTCGGTTTTTACAATACTTTGTTGATAATGAACAACAATAGAACACAACGTCCAATGTTGACTACTAGAGGCGAACGACTCTCCTCTTTTTGTCTTTTTTCTCGAATAGGCAACCCACAATACATAACAGAAAGTAATAATTCAATAATTTCTTTGGACTTGCACATAACGAAAACGAATCATGAATTTACATATAGCATATATCGTAAGCCCACTAAATGTAGTGGTTTGATACCCAATGATTCCTACCATTACCAACAGCACAAAATGGCCGCCTTTTATTATATGATAAATAGATTGATTAATACAAAATTAAATCGGAATAATTATTTTAAAGAACTCAATACAATAAAATCTTTAGCTATTAAAAATGGTTATAAAATCGGAACTGATGAAAAACTTTTAGCAAGAATTAAAATTAAAAATGACCCATTGTATGTGAAGGATAATAATAATAACACCAAATATAAACCTTTTACATACAATGAATTTATTTATAAAATAAAAAATATTCTGAAACAATATAATATAACCACCAGATACAAAAATTTGAAAGGGGCCGAAACTAAGAACTGGCCTAATAACTTCCCCGACACATTCCGGATAGTTAATCATGAATTAGCTTAGGATTTTTTATACCGTACGGTAGCTCTGACGTCATCGCTCCGAACTCCAATATATGTGTGCGATCTACAGTCGGAACCCGATCTCTCTGTAGGATTATATGTTTATTCGTTGTGCTTGTAGTACTCCAATCATTCAACGTAGTTAATAAAGTAAGAAAGCGACGTCACGTACAATAAACGAGGGGTCCATTGTGTTCGATATTTACTCGTTTTAGACTATCGTTCCATAAGCGCAGCAAATAGGTTTAAATACGATATGTATGTGAATGGACAAAATAAAATCAATGCTTTTTAAAAGAATTTAAGACATTAAAATAATAATACCGATTATAAAAAATTTATAAAATTATCGAAATATTAGCTACATTTAGAAAAAAAATGTGAGTAGTTGAAAATAAAATTATTATTGTTAATATTTAATTTGCAAAAGATTTAAAGCAAAGACCATGTCCATTTGGTTATTTCTTCACATATGTATGTGTTTATATGTGCAAAAATATCTAGTGAGACCACGGAGAGGCGGACATACTCTCACCAGGGTAGGTAAAAATTAAAGGGGTATATTTTAGAACATAAGCAACTACAAGCTGGTTAGTCGAGTTATTCAATTGAAATAAAACAATAAACAGTCTCATGCATTAGAAATGTTAGTATTGATGATTAAATATTTCTCTAAATTAGAAGAAGAAAATCTTAATCTCTGGTCGGTTGAAATTCTTTTATATCGCGAAAAAGACCGTTCAATATCGCAGTTAGTAATAGGGGCGTAACGAAAATTATTGTCGAAATTTTGTGAATTTTCTTTCAGCGAGTTAACAATTTTTTTTAAACGGTCGATACCAGGATTACGGGCCAAAACTTTTGAAATTTTTTCTCGAAGGCGTGTGCCAAAGTCTCCGAGAACGGTTGCCGAGTTATTCAATTCATGTAATACATTTTCGAATTTTTCAAATGATCGAACAATTTCTATCTCCTGGTTTTCCAAGAAAGTGATCGCGTCAGGAATTTTTCCAAAATTATCGTGAATAAGTTTTAAATTTTCGAATAAATTCGGATTTTCAAAAAGCAATTTACAAGAAACAACAGAGCTCGTACCTTCGTCCAAAAGTGAAACTACATTTTTAATTTGATCAAAATTTTCGAAATAAAATACCGCTGCCGTAATCCACGTACCCCATCTGGTTAGGATGGGTTGTGGTGGTAAAGGTAAATTTGAACATTTTTCCCGATAGAACTGAATACGATTCGGTGCTTTTAAAAAAATTTTTTTCCCGTTGCTGATTAAATTATCTACCAATTTAAACTCGCCTCTAATAAATTCACAAATACGATGCAACGCGTGAGCCAAACAGGTTAAGTGAAACATGCTGGGAAATTTGACGATTAAAGTTCGACCGGCTTTTAACATATACGCGGCATTATACGATATCAACATTAAAACTCTATCTTTTTTATCTTCCGAAATAATACGCGTTAAACTATTCGAAACTAAACTATCTATTTCGTTCGCGTTGGTTTTTGGCATGACTTTCGATGCGATTAGACGAGGTTTTCCAAAAGTTCCATCCAATTTTCCAATCATCACGTTCCCGACGCTCCGCCCCAAAGAATCCGTAGTTTCATCTACACCCACCCATAAAAATTTATTTTCAAATTCGGCACGAGTTTCCTCCATTGTCTCATCGTAAATTGCTGGCAAGTTACATTTCCTTAAAGTTGACTCGTCAGGCACCTTACAATTAGAATACTTTTCTAAAAATTTTCGTAAAACCGGATTTTTTAATTTGGAAAATGGAATATCCGCCGCGATAAGTTCCTGACACAAATCTCGATTAAAGGTACGATTGGTTTTTGGGGAATTATCTTCAGATTTTTCACCGACGAAAGATTGGGTACGTGCAACGTTCGCTAAGTGCTGGTTAGTTTTTAAATGCTTGGTAATATTGAATTTTTTGTTAATAATGGAAACATCACATGCAGAGCAATAGAACATTTTATCAGAATTAGTATTAGAATTAGAAGCCATTTTAATAATCTACGTACATGCAAATATATATTTTCACCTGATAATGGAGCACAATATTCCACAGCGCTATATCAGACAATAATGAAGGATTTCGATACTTTCCGTTAAAAATGAAACAAAGTATTTGTTTTTATTCATCTTAATGGGGCAAGAAATGCTTACTCTAATATTTGAGAAACTGCATAGTGGATTTATCGAATTTAACGACTTTTTTCCTATTTGTTTATTGATTGTTTTGGTTTACATTTAAATTTTACAGATAAAACTTGAAAAAAAAAATTACTGGTATTAGTTTTTTGTGTTAGTCCTATCGTCGAAATTTCTATCTAAATAATTAATATTTTATTGTCAAAATAGTTTGTATCCATTATACAAGGTAAATTTTATCCCTGATTATGATAAAACACCAATGTGTATGAACTCAATGGATATTTAAGTTTAATTCAATTAATATGCAATATTTGATATTTCTTATTTGGATTTACAATTTTCTTCTTTTGAATTTCATTTTTGAATATTGCAATACATCAAGCATGACCATAATGAAGTGGCTATATAGTTATCATTACGATTACAGTAAGATTCGAAAGTCACGAACGTCTATGGCGTGAACTAAAGGTAGTTACAGAATCCTAAGCTTAATCATGAATTAGAAAAATATATTAAAGACAAGTATCGGAAGTCGACAATTAATGCACGATTCCAAGTTTAAAAAAAAAACTAACTTACTGTAAAAATCAAAATCGGGAATCAAGAGCCGTGGTTATCTCACCACCACTGAAAAATTCAATGAGGAACCAGCACCTCGTCAACCAAAACTCAGTTCACAGATTGTTGATTCCACACACACTTTTCAGTTCAAGTTTCTTATAAACTCGATACACGATTCAATAGCGAAATTTTGACAGAACCACAAAACTGTCATTTCAAAATTTCGCAATTGAATTTTCTATGGCAACCGATCCCTTATAGAAGGCGGCAAATTTGAATCGGTTGACTACACTATTTTGACAATTTTGTGCCCTAATTAAAAAAAAAGAATATCGCACATGAGGGGTATTGTTTCGGACATAAAAGCACATGCCCTTTCGATTGATGATATTAAATTAATATGTTATCTTGAATTTTTTTCAATCAACCCCCTCCCCCTTCCACTCCCGTGGTCCGATTGGCATCAAAAACTAATCAACTCGAGAGGCCACCAAATAGTTTTAGCTGGCCAAATTTGAACTCAATCGGTCAAAGCGTTTTTGAGTAAACGTTGTAGAACCGACAGACTCACACACACACACACACACGGACATCAAGCTAAAAACTTCAAAAACGTGTTCAGGGGACCTCAAAACGTAAAGATCTGGTGAAATCTCGAATTCGAAATTTTGGTCCGAAACTAATAACTTCCCTACCCTCTGGTCAGGGAAGTTAAAAATGTAACAAAATTATAAAAAATTACAAAAAACAACGTATCAAGCTTCTATTTCAAATAGAACACAATGCAAACTTGCTAAAATTTTCTAAATGTAAGTAAGTATTATTATATTATTTATAACATCATCTCAACATATCAAGATTTTTCAATAATACCAAACGTAGTGTCTTGGACGATAAATTTTTAAAAAAATTTGCTAATAATTGATGAGAAATATGAAAAATATTTTTAGGGTTTATAGGGGGATTCCCTGAGGATTCGTTTCGCGAAATTTCAGTCTGATAATAAGTCAACATAAGTCCACCTATTGGTTTTCTTTCCATTTTTCTCCACTGTTCATATTTATTCTATTGAACAGTGGAGAAAAAAGGAAAGAAAACGAATAGGTGGATTTAAATTGACTTATTATCAGACTAAAATTTCGCGATATATCAGGATAACGGAGAAAAACGAAAAAATTCAATGTTACAAATATCCTCAAGTAATTAGGAATAATTAGACGTGTGTAACGCGTTTGTGGAAATCGAGCGTTGTTTTGACCCACGTTCGAATAAGTTACAGTGTTGCAGAGGTAAAACTGCAAATTCGAGGATTATTTTCCGAAGCGGGCGTTTTTTTTTGTTTGTATTTTTGAGAGAAGGGGAAATCTTTTATAGACACCAAACGGTTTCCTGTTGTTTGGGAGTGTTTGACTCTCCCTGAATCAAACAGGGCCTACCCACTAAAACCCCTCCTCGTATCCTCTTCTTCAGTTATGGATATAGGACTGTATGGATATAAGATACGTCTATACCAAGTTGACAAAATAGTACGCGTTGTGCCTTATAAACGTGTTACTTTTTAGCTTGGCGGCTCTGTAGATATCATGAACATCACACGTATTTGCCTACGGCAAATTCGCCTCCAAGTGAATACTCAGCCACATTTGTTGTACGCTTGTTGATAGAGCAGCAGTGAAATAGTTAAAGTTAATTATATACAACCAGTTTTTTGTTTTTTTTTCTCCAATTATCTATGTAATAATAAGACGGCAAAGGTGCGGCCTCTGGAACAAAAACAAATTTGGCAACATTGCAGAAAGACGAGATGACAGACTTTAGAGCCCCCTTTCCGCCAATAGATATAACTCTTTTTTGTGGTTTGGAAACTTGCTATTCAACTTGTTTTTCACACGATAAACATAGTTTTGTTTATCTCTAATTTTCCAAAAGATTTTCATTTTTTTGCAGCAACAATGGTACCGTCGGAAAAGTAACGAAATAATCTATAAATTGCAATACACTTTATACAAAAATTATTAATTTTAACAGATTAATATAACAGGTAAGAAACTTTATCACAATTCCCCACCATAAATTTCCAGTAAATTTTCCGAATTTCAATCTCAACCTATCCTCAAAATAATTTGCTATTCATTAGCTTTCAAAGGAGCTCTGGTTCAGTTGTCTAAGTTTAAAACTATGTAAAAAAATCATATTTGTATGTCTAAACGTTTCATCTATTTTCCGAAAAAGTATCAATGCGATCGGAAAATTTCTGACAGATTTTGAAAGCGCTTTTAATTTGCCATATGTGGTGTAAAATTAATTAGAAAATAAGCAATATTTGCCACGCTATGAGGGAAAATATTAAAAAAACTGTAAAGAATGCTAAAAAATATCCTTCGATATTTCCTTCTGTCACTCTAGATTACATCTGAATTTCAAAAAATAAAATATCAACTTCCCTGCTTCTTGAAATGGTCTATCAAATGCCGTTTAGATCGTTAAAATCCGTTGAAAACTATAAAAAATTTCATGAAGACACAAAACAATTAATACCTATGAACCCGATATTGCATGAATTATATAGATTCTGTTTAAGATACATAAAAAAGACCATCCAATTAGACCAAAAACAACATTTTACAACACACCAACTAATTCCTTATCCAAAATTATTACTATGATTTTAAATTTTCAACCAAAACATACTATCAAAAATTCAATAGAAATATACAAACATTTAAGGGTCCTCTGCAGTTAAATAGACAATCGGAAAACAGGATTCCTGTTTTGTTTTCCAACGGATTTCAATGTTCTTAACGGTATCTAAAAGGACATTTCAAGAGGGAGGGAAGTACATATATGATTTTTTAAAATACGGATGTAATTTGGAGTTACAGAAGGAAGTATAGAAGCATGTTTTTTAGCATTTTTTACAGTTTTTTTTTTATATTTTCCTTCATAACGTGGCAAATATTGCTTATTTTCTAATGAATTTTAGACAACATGTGGCCAATTAAAAGCGCTTTCCAAATCTGTTAGAAATTTTCCGATCGCATTGTTAGTTTTCCGGAAAATTGATGAAAGGTTTCGACATACTTATTTTGTTTTTTTACGGACAGTTTTAAACTTAGACGACTGAAACAGGCCTTGTTTGGAAGCTAATGAATAGCAGATTATTTTGAAAATAGTTTGAGATTGAAATTCGGAAAATTACTGGAAATTTATGGTGGCGAAAATTTATCTTTTATTTTTATCTGTTAAAATTAATAATTTTTCTATAAAGTGTATTGCAATTTATAGATTATTTCACTATCTTTCCAACGGTACCATTGTTGCTGCAAAATTGAAAATCTATTGGAAAATTAGTGATAAACAATCGCGTGGAAAGCGGCTGACTTAGTTCCTCTTATACTCGCTAGAGGGTCCAAAAACACCTATGCGTCCTGCATGTCGGTATATTCTAGTTTCGGCTAATGGAAGATAGATGGCGATCAAATTTGTTTTATCAACTAATCTTGGTCTATCATCTTGTCTCTTGACAAGATTGCCAAATCTGTTTTCGTGGCTAATGCCACACTTTCGTCGTTTTATTTGTGGATAGCTAAATGAAAAAAACAATTATTTAATTGTATATTGTAGTTAACAAATTTGATCGCCATCTATCTGCCATTAGCCGAAACTAGAATATACCGACATGAAGGACGAATAGGTGTTTTTAGACTCTCTAGCGAGTATAAGTGGAAGTAAGTCAGCCGCTTTCCACACGATTGTTTATCACTAATTTTCCAAAAGATTTTCAATTTTGCAGCAACAATGGTACCGTTGGAAAGATAATGAAATAATCTATAAATTGCAATACACTATATTCAAAAATAATTAATTTTAACAGATAAAAATAAGAGATAAAATTTCGCCGCCTCAAATTTCCAGTAATTTTCCGAATTTCAATCTCAAACTATTTTCAAAACAATCTGCTATTCATTAGCTTTCAAACAAGGCATGTTTCAGTCGTCTAAGTTTAAAACTGTCCGTAAAAAACAAAATTAGTATGTCGAAACCTTTCATCAATTTTCCGGAAAACTAACAATGCGATCGGAAAATTACCAACAGATTTGGAAGGCGCTTTTAATTGGCTACATGTTGTCTAAAATTCATTAGAAAATAAGCAATATTTGCCATGTTATAGTTTGTTTTGAAAATTTGGATGTTTTCTAACGAATTCCAATTAAATTAATACATATTTTTACATTACTACTTTGTTGTATTCGTGAAAGTACTTGAACACACTCGCTCCGCTTATGAAAATCCAGTAAGAGAGGGGCAAAAATCAGCTACAGTGACCCACTTGTTTATTGTTTGTAATGTCGCCCGCTCATTTCATCAACTACGTTGAACGATTATAGCGATCCAACAGTAATGAGTAGAGGGATTATTCGAATACGGTATCGAGTTATTATTGTCGATCGTTAACTTGTAATAAAGTTTGGAGAAGTCACGTGAGTGTCCCGAACTCGGGGCAAAATTCCGCTGCAAGCTTATAACGAGTTCAAGTTATGGGGTTTACTCAATTCACAAGAGTTAATTTAGTTGTTTAAGACTAAAAAAATTTAAGTAAATTTGAAACTAAAACACAGTAAAGGATAATCATCGCATTTACTACATTTTAAGCTCAAATATGTCATAAGCACAACTATTTTATTTGCAGTATCTGCATTTATTGTTTAAAATAAACATATATTCACTTAAAACCTTAAGAATCTAAAAATTGTTTTGAAATAAACTTGTTTGAGAAAAATCATTGCAAAAAAATGTGTTGCACGAAAGTAACAGTATTGTGCACTTTATATGCTAATTACTCAAAATGCCAGTGTTGCAGTTACTGTGTTTTTAATTATCACGGCAGTACACATACATATAATACACTGTTTCTCAAAATAGTAACCCTCTAACTCCTTATTTATTTTTTAAGTCCCCCCCGTTACCATGACAACCACTCAACTTTTCAGTACAGATAACATTGAATTTTTAAAACAATTACTTAACGGTTTCACTTCTGTTTTATCTTTTTCTACTATCCTTATATTTCTCCTACCCGGCTCCCCATGAATTGATTTTTCAGTGTTTTCTCTCTCACTTCGGTATCTATAAAATTCATTTTTCCTCGCTTTTCTTCCTATTCTATTCTATTTTTAACTTCCCCGACCGAAGGGTAGGGAAGTGATTAGTTTCGGACCAAAATTTCGAATTCGAGATTTCACCAGATCTTTACGTTTTGAGGTCCCCTGAACACGTTTTTGAAGTTTTTAGCTTGATGTTCGTGTGTGCATGTGCGTGTGTGCGCGTGCGTGTGTGTGTGCGTGTGTGCGTGCGTGCGTGCGTGCGTGTGTGCGTGTGTGTGTGCGTATGTGCGTCTGTCGGTTCTCCAACGATTACTCAAAAATGGTATAACCGATTGAGTTCAAATTTGGTCAGCACTAACTATTTGGTAGCCGCTCGAGTTGATTAGTTTTTGGTGCCAATCGGACCACGGGAGTGGAAGGGAGAGGGGGTTGATAGAAAAAAAGTTAAGATAACGTATTAATTCGATATCACCAATCGAAAGGGCATATGCTTTTATGTCTGAAATCATATCCATCATGTGCGATGTTCTTTTCTTTTTTTAAATAAGGGCACAAAATTGGCAAAATGGTTCAGTCAACCAATTCAAATTTGCCGCCTTCTATAAGGGATCGGTTGCCATAGAAAATTGAATTGCAAAATTTTGAAATGATAGTTCTGTGGTTCAGTCAAAATTTTGCAATTGAATCGTGTATCGAGTTTATAAGAAAGTTGAACTGAAAAGTGTGTGTGGAGCCACCAATCAGTGAACAGAGTTTTGGTTGACGAGGTGCTGGGGTGCCGGTTTCTCATTGAATTTTTCAGTGGTGGTGAGATAACCACGGCTCTTGATTCCCGATTTTGATTTTTATAGTAAGTTAGTTTTTTTTTTAAACTTGGACTCTTGCATTAATTGTTGACTTCTGACACTTGTCTTTAATATATTTTTCTAATTCATGATTAACTATCCGGAATGTGTCGGGGAAGTTATTAGGCCGGTTCTTAGATTCGGCCCCTTTCAAATTTTTTTCTACGTTCTTCTCGTTCTGTTTTTTCTTTCTATCGCAAGTTCATTTATTTCTCTGC
Organism: Mylabris phalerata; assembly: GCA_020740385.1. Classification (NCBI taxonomy): domain Eukaryota; kingdom Metazoa; phylum Arthropoda; class Insecta; order Coleoptera; family Meloidae; genus Mylabris; species Mylabris phalerata. Next base: position 64,169 of record JAJEOX010000093.1, on the reverse strand, counting down.
CTTTATCTCTCTCATATCTTCAATTTTAATTGTGTACGTCAATTGTTGTTTCATTTCTTCCTTTCTCTCTATTATTTCATTTTTTTTCTTGTTTATTTTTCTCCATTACCCGTTTTTACTACATTCTGAATTGTGTTTTTCGCACTTGTCTGTGTGGCCTTACAACATGAAGTCGCGAACTGTTGTAGGTAAGACATTGAATTTTACAAATATTTCTGAATTGGTGAAAATATGAACAAATGTTATACAAATTGTCTCTTCATTCCTGTATTTATAACGGGTGTTTTTTTTTGGTATTCTAACATTTTGTGTCCAAGAGGTTTCTAATATTATGAAAATTTCTACGAAACATTTGAAATAATCAATTCTTAATTACAAACAGGGTGAAAATTTGAGTGTTTTAATTTTATTCTGAGGTTGGATTGTTGCTCTGATTATCTTTTTTGTACCTGGCCAATGATTAATTGATGAAGTAATATTTCTATTATTTATTTTTACCTCAGTAAATGTATTAAATGAAGCTTGTTTCCAGTCTTTATCTATTGGTGATGCTGCATACTTCAGTCTATGGTATGAAAGCTGTGCAGAGTTACAGAAAAACTTTATACTAATTATAAGGAGATCTAGTATACCGCTCGTTGTTAATTGTGGTCCTTTCTCCTACATGTCTCGTCCCCATATGCTTTCAGTTGATATTTGTATCAAAATATTAATAGTTTTTATTAATTTTTTGGGTTTCAGATTATGAAAACTGCTGATTCATATTTGGCACTGATGAATGCAGCTGATAATAGAAACTAGCCTATAGATAGAACGATTATTGGTCATAATTAATGCAATTATATATTTTCACACTTATCTAAGCTAAAGTTTACTTATATTGACCTTCGATTTATAGACATTTACATGATAGCATTTCATAAACGTAATATGTGTAAACTTATCATTAACTGAATTCAATAGCAAGTTGCAACTAAGTTTAAGAAGAACTCTTGCTATTAGTGCAGCCATTATGAAACCTTGGTTCAAATTGATATAAATATAGTTCTGCAGGCATTTGATTAAAAGACATAAATTAATAGTTTACTCCTCTTATGATCGGTTTCTGGAACGATCGATTTCGATTCGACAAGTTTAACGATTCTATAAAGTGTCAAAATCGGTTTCTGAAAGAGTCGCTAGTTGTTATAGATTCGATAATTGTTTTATGAGTAAGAGGACCTATAGGAAAGAGACAAAGAACCAATACGTAGCAAGTGAATGCTCAATTCATTTTGTTTTGACATTTCTGCATGAAACTTGTATGTTTTCTTTGTACGCTGCGAAAAGGTTCAGATTATGATTTTAATGTTTCTACAATCTTCACATCCAAATCTCCACTATTTAGCGGAACAGTTCCACCGCATATTTTATTATAATTTTTTCTGCAAAATAAATAGTTTCCATTTTGTTGCTATTTTTTAAGATGCAAGTGATTATTTTGAAGTATTAAGCAGAGTCTGGGTTTAGAAATTATATCTTCTCTATGTTATATTCTTCAGTAACTAATTATCAAGTTTTCTTGTTTTTACTCTTTTTCCGTCTATTTGTTTGTTTTCGATGACATTCAAATAATTTTATTTTATTATTTCGGACAGATAATGTTTTTCCGATTCAAGAAAGTTTATTGAACGGTAATTTTTTGGTGTTTCTTCCATTTTTTTCAATTAAACAATTATTGAAATATCGAACAATGGTAAAAAATCTTGAGAATTTTTGAACGCATTGCAGGGTTGCGCAATTGCAAAGTTATCTGCACTCCATATTTTTTTTCGTTGGTCATATTGTATTTGTTGCAAGAAATACCTACGACAATTGGCTAGCATCTGGAAGCACCCCGAAGACATCTCGTAGGCGACAGGAAAATCGACTTTATTGGATTTATAGTTATATAATTGATATATCTCTTTCAGAAACAGCTTTTGAATTTTTCTATTCGATAACTTAATCGAGTCAATAACTATTCGATCTACTAAAATATTTTCTAGAAACCAACCATTAGTATGTTTTAATTTATCGTTATATATAAAACTAAATCTAATTCTAGGATCAAAAGAGAAGTCACTTCTTAAATTTGTTAGATCTGTGTTTCTCAAATCCTTTTTTAATAGAGAACCAATAAATTATATGATAGCCTTTCAAAAGCTAGTATTTCTTATAAAAAATTATACTGCATTAGAAATAGAACAAACAGTTATTAATTCTCAGAATTGCTATATACTGAAAACTCTAAACTATTGAAACAGAAAAAATAATAATGCCAGAATAATGTAATAAAATAATGTATTCCAAAATGAGAATGTAAAATCCGGACAAGTCCAGCATAAGATGATCTACGTTAAAAATGATACAGAACTTCAAAATATTATGTTGAATTCGAATAAAGTAACAAAAGCCAAAAAAGACAGAAATTATCATGAAAATCTGGTAATTTCAGAGTTTTGTTCTAGGTTACTGACACTTAGTCAAACTTATTCCAAAAAATCTCGAAATTTCGGACTAAAAATGTCAAGCTTTTGAGAATTTATTATTTACCTTAAAATTGTGATATTTCTTGGATATAATTGAAAATGTTGCAGGGCATGAATCAGGAGAATAGAAAAAGCTCTTCGAAACAAAGATTCTAATAAATGTCATAAAGTTGGGAACCGAATGTTCTTTTTATTACATTTTGTGTCAGTATTTTGAATTTTTTGATTAAAGGTGCTACTGTTTATCGACTTTAGGGCCCTCTGCAGTTAAATAGACAATGAGAAAACAGGATTCCTGTTTTGTTTTCCAACGGATTTCAATGTTCTTAACGGCATTTAAAAGGGTATTTCAAGAGAGAGGGATGTACATATATGATTTTTTGAAATTCGGATGTAATTTGGAGTTACAGAAGGAAGTATAGAAGCATGTTTTTTTGCATTTTTTACAGTTTTTTTTTTATATTTTCCTTCATAACGTGGCAAATATTGCTTATTTTCTAATGAATTTTAGACAACATGTGGCCAATTAAAAGCGTTTTCCAAATCTGTCAGAAATTTTCCGATCGCATTGTTAGTTTTCCGGAAAATTGATGAAAGGTTTCGACATACAAATTTTGTTTTTTTACGGACAGTTTTAAACTTAGACGACTGAACCTGGGCTTGTTTGAAAGCTAATGAATAGCAGATTATTTTGAAAATAGTTTGAGATTGAAATTCTGAAAATTACTGGAAATTAATGATGGCGAAATTTTATCTTTTATTTTTATCTGTTAAAATTAATTATTTTTCTATAAAGTGTATTTGTTTGAAACGATATCTTATTCGGGATAAATGTCCCAGAATCTCGTCTCCTAACGAAATAATACGAAATTTACAATCAAAATGACGCAAGTGACTTACCACTTCGTGATGCAACCGGAACGGTGATCCACGCTGTAAATGGGAAGGAGAAAAAATGGAAAAAAAAACTGGATAATTACAGGTGGATGATGTCGTAATCACTTACACCACGAAACGTTAATACGAAAAATAAAATTCGATTGTTTAATGCTCCAAAAATGAAATAAAGATCGAACGAAAATGATAAATTGGTACAGCACAACTTGCTAACCTGCTCAAGTTCAAATCAAACTCAAAACTAAAAGTAACCCTGAATCTTATCGCAGGAATTTTATGGATACAAAAATAAACTGAAATAAAATAGAAATTTCAAATTTGAATGTCCCAACCAGTATTGCAATTTATAGATTATTTCATTATCTTTCCAACATTACCATTGTTGCTGCAAAATTGAAAATCTATTGGAAAATTAGTGATAAACAATCGTGAGGAAAGCGGCTGACTTACTTCCACTTATACTCGCTAGAGAGTCTAAAAACACCTATGCGTCCAGCATGTCGGTATATTCTAATTTTGGCTAATGGCAGATAGATGGCGATCAAATTTGTTAATTACAATATACAATTAAATAATTGTTTTTTTCATTTATCTATCCACAAATAATACGACTAAAGTGTGGCATTAGCCACAAAAACAGATTTGGCAATCTTGTCAAGAGACAAGATGATAGACCTAGATTAGTTGATAAAACAAATTTGATCGCCATCTATCTTCCATTAGCCGAAACTAGAATATACCGACATGCAGGACGCATAGGTGTTTTTAGACCCTCTAGCCAGTATAAGAGGAACTAAGTCAGCCGCTTTCCACACGATTGTTTATCACTAATTTTCCAATAGATTTTCAATTTTGCAGCAACAATGGTAATGTTGGAAAGATAATGAAATAATCTATAAATTGCAATACTGGTTGGGACATTCAAATTTGAAATTTCTATTTTATTTCAGTTTATTTTTGTATCTATAAAATTCCTGCGATAAGATTCAGGGTTACTTTTAGTTTTGAGTTTGATTTGAACTTGAGCAGGTTAGCAAGTTGTGCTGTACCAATTTATCATTTTCGTTCGATCTTTATTTCATTTTTGGAGCATTAAACAATCGAATTTTATTTTTTCGTATTGACGTTTCGTGGTGTAAGTGATTACGACATCATCCACCTGTAATTATCCAGTCTTTTTTTCCATTTTTTCTCCTTCCCATTTACAGCGTGTATCGCCGTTCCGGTTGCATCACGAAGTGGTAAGTCACTTGCGTCATTTTGATTGTAAATTTCGTATTATTTCGTTAGGAGACGAGATTTTGGGACATTTATCCCGAATAAGATATCGTTTCAAACAAATACACTTTATAGAAAAATAATTAATTTTAACAGATAAAAATAAAAGATAAAATTTCGCCATCATTAATTTCCAGTAATTTTCCGAATTTCAATCTCAAACTATTTTCAAAATAATCTGCTATTCATTAGCCTTCAAACAAGCCCAGGTTCAGTCGTCTAAGTTTAAAACTGTCCGTAAAAAAACAAAATTTGTATGTCGAAACCTTTCATCAATTTTCCGGAAAACTAACAATGCGATCGGAAAATTTCTGACAGATTTGGAAAACGCTTTTAATTGGCCACATGTTGTCTAAAATTCATTAGAAAATAAGCAATATTTGCCACGTTATGAAGGAAAATATAAAAAAAAAACTGTAAAAAATGCTAAAAAACATGCTTCTATACTTCCTTCTGTAACTCCAAATTACATCCGAATTTCAAAAAAATCATATATGTACTTCCCTCCCTCTTGAAATGCCCTTTTAAATACCGTTAAGAACATTGAAATCCGTTGTAAAACAAAACAGGAATCCTGTTTTCTCATTGTCTATTTAACTGCAGAGGGCCCTTAAGTCAATAAACAGTAGCACCTTTAATCAAAAAATTCAAAATACTGACACAAAATGTAATAAAAAGAACATTCGGTTCCCAACTTTATGACATTTATTAGAATCTTTGTTTCGAAGAGCTTTTTCTATTCTCCTGATTCATGCCCTGCAACATTTTCAATTATATCCAAGAAATATCACAATTTTAAGGTAAATAATAAATTCTCAAAAGCTTGACATTTTTAGTCCGAAATTTCGAGATTTTTTGGAATAAGTTTGACTAAGTGTCAGTAACCTAGAACAAAACTCTGAAATTACCAGATTTTCATGATAATTTCTGTCTTTTTTGGCTTTTGTTACTTTATTCGAATTCAACATAATATTTTGAAGTTCTGTATCATTTTTAACGTAGATCATCTTATGCTGGACTTGTCCGGATTTTACATTCTCATTTTGGAATACATTATTTTATTACATTATTCTGGCATTATTATTTTTTCTGTTTCAATAGTTTAGAGTTTTCAGTATATAGCAATTCTGAGAATTAATAACTGTCTGTTCTATTTCTAATAATTCTGATTAATGCAGTATCATTTTTTATAAGAAATACTAGCTTTTGAAAGGCTATCATATAATTTATTGATTCTCTATTAAAAAAGGATTTGAGAAACACAGATGTAACAAATTTAAGAAGTGACTTCTTTTTTGATCCTAGAATTAGATTTAGTTTTATATCTAACGATAAATTAAAACATACTAATGGTTGGTTTCTAGAAAATATTTTAATAGATCGAATAGTTATTGACTCGATTAAGTTATCGAATAGAAAAATTCAAAAGCTGTTTCTGAAAGAGATATATCAATTCTATAACTATAAATCCAATAAAGTCGATTTTCCTGTCGCCTACGAGATGTCTTCGGGGTGCTTCCAGATGCTAGCCAATTGCCGTAGGTATTTCTTGCAACAAATACAATATGACCAACGAAAAAAAATATGGAGTGCAGATAACTTTGCAATTGCGTAACCCTGCAATGCGTTCAAAAATTCTCAAGATTTTTTACCATTGTTCGATATTTCAATAATTGTTTAATTGAAAAAAATGGAAGAAACACCAAAAAATTACCGTTCAATAAACTTTCTTGAATCGGAAAAACATTATCTGTCCGAAATAATAAAATAAAATTATTTGAATGTCATCGAAAACAAACAAATAGACGGAATAAGAGTAAAAACAAGAAAACTTGATAATTAGTTACTGAAGAATATAACATAGAGAAGATATAATTTCTAAACCCAGACTCTGCTTAATACTTCAAAATAATTACTTGCATCTTAAAAAATAGCAACAAAATGGAAACTATTTATTGTGCAGAAAAAATTATAATAAAATATGCGGTGGAACTGTTCCGCTAAATAGTGGAGATTTGGATGTGAAGATTGTAGAAACATTAAAATCATAATCTGAACCTTTTCGCAGCGTACAAAGAAAACATACAAGTTTCATGCAGAAATGTCAAAACAAAATGAATTGAGCATTCACTTGCTACGTATTGGTTCTTTGTCTCTTTCCTATAGGTCCTCTTACTCATAAAACAATTATCGAATCTATAACAACTAGCGACTCTTTCAGAAACCGATTTTGACACTTTATAGAATCGTTAAACTTGTCGAATCGAAATCGATCGTTCCAGAAACCGATCATAAGAGGAGTAAACTATTAATTTATATCTTTTAATCAAATGCCTGCAGAACTATATATAATTTGGCTTCAAATAATATATTATTTATTAAATGTTTTACGATTGTTCGCGCTCTAAATTTTAGACTTCGCAGTTCATTAGCGACATGGTCTCCATACGTTGAACATTCATCCCTCTAGCACGTACTTTTCAGAATATTGTACTCCTCTTCCTCTCAATCTGAAGGAGATCTACAACGTTTATTTCTCCCTTTTTTGTTCTTAGGGACAATGAATATTCGCTTTTCTTTTCCACGATTTGTACATTCTTGATTATTGGACGTTAAATCCTGATCCGTTTCAATATCTTGTTGTGTGTCTGACACTGAATAATCTTCTTGTTCTAAAAATATAAGTCAAAACCCGAAAAACAGAGGCAGTACAGTACCTTGCCATATTATTAGACCTATCGAAGAAAAACGTGTCTTTTTGATTTTGAGAGCAGATATCGGAAAATAATTAAATGCTTTATGCTGTTTTGAATTTTCAATAAATGAATAAATATAATATCAATGAAATAAAACACATTTGAAACAAATATATTATATTCCGTAGTTATTACATCATTTTTATCATAGTACAAATAATTTGTCAATATTTCGTTGATCCTTTGTTAGCCGCAATAGCTGCCTTAATTCGTCGGGGCATGCTATTTATGCATTACTGGATAGTGTGTTTAATCGTAAATTAAACAGATCTTTTTTAATTATTTGTAAAGAATAATTTTGTAATTAATTTATTATTAAATTAAATAATCGCGGAATTGCTGATACATGTTTGTGATTTAAATTGAATATGTAGAACAAGTATCAGCATATTATTGTTTTTATAAAATGTGTAGAGTCGCACCGACCTACATTAAGTTGTTTTTATTTTAAAATTGGCATTATTATTGGTGTCACTATTAATTGTATAAAAAGAGTTGTTATTTCCAAAATAAAGCAGTATAGTTCATACCAGAATAGTGCTCGTATTATTTAAGGTGAAATTTTCCCCGTCATCTTAACATAGTGTCTTTGAGATGGGGATTATGGTTCCATTCAAAAATCAACTTTTCAATGAGTTCTCTTTTTGTTGGTATAGTAGATTTTGCTATTTTTCTCTTCAAAAGCTCCCCTGCATTCTCTGTTGCATTCATATTAGGAGAGTTTCTAGGCCAGTCCAAAACTTTAATATTTTTTTGTTGTAGAAAGCTTGTAATACTCTTAGCTCTATGGCAAAGAGCACCATCGTGCATAAAAATTGGTTCTTCGTCATCAGAGAACCAGTCTTTAAGCTGTGGTATCAACATTATTCCCAAAACTTTTTTATATTGATCTTGGCGCATTGTATTTTCTACGACATAGTGGCGTCCTGTCCCTTTTCCTGAGATGACAGACCATAACAGAAGGTGGATGTTTCACAGTAGGGACGATGCAGTCAAGCTTATATTTGTCGCCTGGTTTTCGCCGACCAAACGTTGATTTCTTTATCAAAACTTGAAAGACAGACTCGTCAGAGAAACAAACCTGTTATGAAGAATATTGTTTTGAATTTCTGACGTGAGATATGGATATTATTGATTTGTAACAGCGATGGCGTGTTTTACTTTTTTCCAATCTTCGCTTCTTTACCACAGTCGGCGTTAATTTCGGTTTTCGCGCAAGTTTACGTGCGATCAATCCATTTTCAGCGAAACGCCGTTCCACAGTTCGCTTCGAAACAAGTATTCCTTCATCCCTAATGTTCTTAGTAAGCAAACTAACGGGTAAGTTTCTATTTCGGACACAGATCTTTCGGATTTTTCTGTCTGTTTTTGAGGTTGTAATGTGTCTTCGTCCACCTGCGCCCTTTCTTTTTGGTGACAAAGTTATCCCGGAGTCCATTTTTTTAAATATTCTTCACAGCACTTTTCGCGACACCTGTCGCTTTCGCAATTTCATATTGAGATAACACAGTGGCTTTCAAAAGACCATAAACTTGACCAACCTTCTTAGGAGAGAGGTCACCATTCTTTCCCATCTAAAGTGTTTAAGAAGATTATATTTTTGATCATTTTCTTACAATATAGTTTCAAAAAAATATAAACTGAGAACAGAGTATCATAATGAAACAAAAACTGCAACGCAAACTTACCGTTATTTGTAAAAAGAAACCACTCTAATATTCACAACTTTGTAGGTTATGTATCCTTTGTCGCGCTCACGAGATTATAACAATATTTATTTATTTGATTATTGTATTGCAAGTATTAAAATATTGTCAGAACTAGGAATTTCAAAAATAAACACCTAATACGCCTATGTAATTGCACATCTCTTGTTTAAAGTTAGAAAATCCTAATTGTTTGCTTGGGTCTAATAATATGGCAAGGTACTGTATGTTTTTTATCACAAAGGAACTTTCAGCATTGTTTTGATAGCCATTGTAGACGCTGACTATAATTTTATATATGCTGATATTGGTTGTCAAGGTAGAATTTCGGATGGTGGTGTTTTTCGAGAAACAACATTTTATAAAAAGTTGGCAAAGAATAACATAGCGTCACCGCCCCCAGAGTAACAATAAGCTATGGCCTTATGTCATATTAACAGGAACACATTATGAAACTTTATAGTGGCCTTCATGACAATGGCTCTTGTGAGAGAGTATACAATTATAGACACTCACGCTCTCGCAACATGGTGGAAAATACATTTGCGTTGATGGCATCTATATTTCGTATCTTTAGGAAACCACTAATGCTAAATGTGGACAACGCTGAAAGTTTTACAACAGTATTAATTTATCTTCATAATTTTTTGAGAATTAGTAAAACATCGCGACCACTGTACTCTCCTCAGGGAAATTTTGACATTGAAACACAAGATGGAAGTATTATTTTTGAATCAGGGAGCGCAGTTATTCAAGGTGACACCGGTATGCAGGATTTGCAACATAGAGCACGTAGGTCAACTTTTGAAGCCAAAGAAGAGAAAAAAGAATTTATGAGATATTTTACGTCAGATGAAGGACGTTTGCCTTGGCAGGATCTTTATGCTTAAGTTTAAGAGATTGAAAAAATCAGTGTAAATGTAATTTCAAAAATATTAAACGAGAATTTCAGTGTCTATGAACAATTTATAAATTTTATTAAAACCAACTCACCACAGTGTTTTCCTCGTCAGTAATCGTTGATGTAGGTCGAGCTTGATTGACGTCTTGTAAAAAACTCAGCAGCTCAAATGCAAACCATTTTCCTTTTTTGCTAGCGGACGCACCACTCTTCTTTGTTTGTTGTTTCTTTCTTTCATGATGAAAAGCTAAACGCAAATTCTTGACCTTCTTCTTTAATTCACTCACACTACATTAATATTTTTTTGAAAGTTCCAATAATTTGTCATTCTTTAATCTATTGTCTTTATATTCACTGATTTTATTATTCCATAATTCCGAAGAATTATAATAATCTTCAATAAATTATGTAGTGTTCTCAATATTCCACTCCATGTCGAAAGATACAAGCCGCACCGGTGCGCTGTCTATTGGATAATGGCAAGACAATTCGACATGGTGAATCTTGTCAACCGGTGATGTGTGCGGCTTGCGACAACAAGTAACAAGTAGCATGCGGCAAAGATACATTCTACATGTTGCTTTATGTTCCTTGAATTGAAAGTCTAATGTGGCATGCGTCATTGCCGCATACCACATGTTGCTTTAATGGTGCCTCTGTCGAATTACGCCTTAACATGGGACGCAATGATTAAACAATTGTGTGTGTGTGTGTGTGTGTACCTTGCGTTGTCGCCTTTATTAGGTGCCACCACATGCAACAGACCAGCTTGTTTTAATGTCTAGTCCCCTCACAATTCGTGGCTGGAACATACGCTCAGGGTTTTCATTTCTATATCACTCAAAATTTCGTCTTCTTTGAGCTGTCCATCACCAGTTCGTTTCATTAGAGCTTTGCAAGCTTTTGCTTTGACTCGTGACTTAAGTGCCACGAATAACTGTAAATATAAATTTATAATATTCAAATCATGCAGAGTTTAATTACCTTTTTCCACTGCTTTTTGGTTTTTCGTGCATGCGGCTTTTCGTTTAATGTTGTCGTTAATGTCTTCCACAAATATTCAGTGCAGCTTTTACCTAAATGGCTGTTGTGAGTGGGAAGCATATTTGTATTTTCAGCCACAAAATCTATTAGAACATTCATTTGCTCTTTTGAAGTCCGCAACATTTTACTTCTGTTTAATTTTTAACGAAACAGAATAGATAGAGTAACAATTCTTCATAAAAACAAACAGTCGGTCGAAGTGCTTCTATTGAAATGCATAAAAATTAACAGTGCTCAAATATTCGGCAAAACAAATTAGGGATGAATAGATTTTATTTTATTGTCAAGAAATATTTTAACAACGTAATTACTCCAACAACAGATGTACTAGTCAACATCTGTGCAAATGAAAACTGTATTATTCGGTTACGATATTTAATTAACACGTTCAGCCCGGCGTAAACCACCGGTGGTTCACAGGTATCCCATTCATCTGGCGGCGTGAACCATCGATGGTCCACATCTCGTTTGCTCCGTGTGACGGCGTGAGCCACCAGTGGTCTACACATCGTTTGCTATGAGATAGAGAAATAAACAAGCGTTGTCAGATGAATGAACAACTAATAATCTCGAGCTCGCCGATCATACGGGCTTTGATAAAGTGCGCCGGGCTGGACGTGTTAAATTTTTTATCTTTACTGAAGAAATGAATATGCATTTTAATAAGGAATACTCGATTTTTTACTTATGCATACTTATATTTGATTTTAAAAAAGTCCGCCTATAAGGTACACGCTCATATGAAAAATATAGGACGACTATTCTCGAAGTTTATCGAAGTTAAAAAAATGTGCCGGACCAAAACATGCTTGAAAATTTCTTGCAAGCAGAAAAGAGAGACAATCAATGCATTAACGACTACGCAGGTTTTCTATTTCACTCTTGTCAACATCATCATTCTCATTCATATTCTGACCACTATCTATCTTTCTCTACAATACAAATCAAATGGAGTAGAGGATAATGATGTCTTAAAAAAAAGAGATAGAAAATCATCATTTTTGAAGATTGTCTTGAATAACTCTGTGAATACTCCCATTATATCATCACATATTTCAAAATCAAATTTGGCAATAGTTTCGTTAAATTTTACACCGAATTCCAACATTATTTTTCTTAAACTATTTATCTCGTGGCCGGTAATCCCTCTAAGATCAATACTATCCCCGAAAATTTGTCTTATAACAATAAATTCTTTCAGAATAAAAGAAAAACAGAAGCCATTGTCTACTAAAAATCGTAAACATCTGTTTTGAATAACAAGATCGACGTAAATGGCAGTCTCTTTTAAATTATCACCGGACGATAACGCTGGAACTAATTTTAATTGATTAAAATTTTGTATAGGAGCGTGGAATTTATTACTGGATATATTATTATTTATTGATTCCGTCTCGTCGGAGGATGCGACGGGGAATGTTGGAGTTTAAATTCCGCGCATTTACAATTTTTTATTTGGATTTTTCAATTAAATTAACGTCCGGTGTATTCAGCCTTTTTCGCGTACTTCAGTTTCTGTTTTATTATAATTTCGACTTATATGACCCTGTTGCCCATATTTATAGCAAACAAATGGTTTACGTTCTTTATCATTTACCCCGATTTTTACGTCATTACGCTGTGTTATATATGTGGGAATGGTGGTGTGGAATTAAGCGGCTTTGCATTTGTATAATAATATAATAACAAGAAATAATTAATGAAACAAACAAAAAAAACGTTGATACCATTTGTACCACAACTTCAGTTCTTGCTTCTTGATGTTATATATTTTGCGCATCCACTTGCGCCGCCCGAACTCAATGATGCAGGGGCGCAGTTGAGGAATTCTGGACCCCACATGTCAACCTCCCCGAAAAGAATTCGCCTCGAATTCGTCAGGAACCGCATTGGTGGACCATGGCTTGATATGATCGGCACTGCAAGTGGTTTTCTTAGGGCCTGCATGATTTTCTAACTTTTCAACTGAAAAACGATCAATACCAATTATTGATTTAATAATGTAAGGGCCAATGAACTTAGGCAACAATTTAGCACCAGTCTCAAACTGAGTCTTTTTAATGGCAACCATTTCACCAATGTTGTACTTTCTAGCAACCTTTCTTTTCTTATTAAAGCTTCGAATGTTCTCGTCTTGTACCTTCTTCATTTGCTGTTTAGCCTCGGTACGCACTTCTTCGCGATTTGCTATAAAGTTTGCAACAAGTTCTTGCTCGATTATTTCTGTTAGATTTCTATCTTCAGCGCGATTCATATTAGTACCAAAGAGTATTTTAAACGGAGAATTACCAATCCTACGTTGATAGGTGCTGTTCAGCCCTTCTTGCACCTTTCTAACATGTCGATACCAACATTCAGGCTTATCTAATGAAAGTTTTGTCAAAACGGGAATAATAATTCGATTAATTATTTCGGCTTGACCATTTCCTCTTGGAACGCCAGTAGTAACTCGTATGTGACGTATATTTTCATTTTTGCAATAATCTTCAAACAATTTTGACGTAAAAGCCGCACCTCTATCCGATATTATCACTTTTGGATTACCAAATATCGTTTTTTGACTTGTCAATTTATCAATTACTTCATCTGTCTTAGTGGTTTTTGTGGGATATATCCATACAAATCTTGAAAAAGCGTCTACTACTATCAAAATATACTTGTAGCCTTTACCAGTAGTACTTAAAGGTCCTAAATGGTCTATATGATAAGTAGTTAGCGGTCGATCTCCTTTATCAATCGGATTTAACAATCCTTCTTGTTTACCAGTCTTACGTTCTGCTAAAATGCATCGAATACAATTGAGAATAAGTTTCTTAATCTTAGCATCTACATCATCAATGTAATAATCTCTTGAGATTAATCTTTTGTCTTACTGACTTCAAAGTGTCCATTCTCATGCGCGGATCGGATAATATCCGTTTGCATTTCGGTAGGTATTACCAGTAATTTTTTTCCATCCTTTTCTTTAAATAAAACACCATTTTCGACACAATAATTATCATAGGGATTTGATTGCAAAATTTTGCTGATTGCTTTCAAATGTTCATCTTCATTTTGAGCTTCTTTTATTTTAATTAAAAACTCATTTTTAACGATCATCATCACAGGACATCTACTAAGCCCATCACAGTGTTTCATGTTGATTCCACTACGATGTTCTAAAGTATATTGGAATTCTTCTAACAATAGAGCCCATCTAGCAACTCTTGTAGCCAAATCTTTTTTCTTCATTGTCATTGTGAAAGCTTTACAATCAGTTTTGATTTTGAACTTGATACCCAACAGATAGACACGAAATTTTTTCAATGCTTCGATGATAGCTAGAACTTCTAGTTCATAACTTGTGTACTTTCTTTCAGCGTCGGTTGTCTTTCGACTCATATAATACACAGGATGAAATTTTCCATCAACATCATCTTTCTGTAGAAGTACTGCACCATAACCAAGCTGGCATGCATCAGTATGCAGCTCTGTCTCTTTGTCATAGTTGAAAATTTTCAAAACAGGATCTTCACACAATTTCTGCTTTAGTAACCAGAACGATTTTTCTTCTTCATCACAAAATTTGAATTGGTTACCAGATTTTAATAGATCACTAAGTGGTCTTGCAATTAGAGAATAATCTCGAATAAACTTTCTGAAGTATCCAGTTAAACCGAGAAAACTTTGTACTTGCCTCAGATTAGTCGGCTTTGGAAATTTCTGTACAGCAATTAATTTTCTGGGTGAAGGACTTATAGACCCATTTTCGACGTCATGACCCAAATATTCAACGTTAGTTTTCAGAAATTGACACTTCTTCCAATTGATTATCAAACCGTTTTCGGCAGCACATTTTAAAACCATTTCAAGTCTTTCGATTGCCTCCAGTTCATCACGTGCTGGAATTACTAAGTCATCGAAATATGTCAACACAATATCTTTTCGGATTAAATCTTTGAAAACATAATTGATAAATCTTTGGAAAACGGCTGGGGAATTACACAAACCAAAAGGGGCTTTGAGAAATTCATACTGACCGGTTGGTGTAACAAACGATGTGTATTTTATCGAAGATTCGTCAACTGGAACATGAAAGAAACCATTTTTTAAATCTAAAGTTGTAAATACCTTAGCATTTGCAAGCTTGTCCAGCTGATCTTCAATAATGGGCAACGGATATCGATCTTTGACGATTTTCTGATTCACACGTCTGTAGTCTACACATATTCTTGTTTCACCATTTCGTTTTTTAACCAATACAATTGGGCTTGCAAAAGCGGAACAACTAGGTCTAATTATTCCATCTCCAATCCATTTTTGAATACTTTCGTCGACTTCTTTTTGTTCGATCGGTGACAATCTTCGTGGTGATTGAAAGACAGGTTCTTCGTCTTGTAAAATGATTTTCATGGTTACTTCTGACTTCTTAGTTTTAGCTGGTTTATAATTTTCGACTAACTGTAAAATTTGTTTTTCGTTACTCTTGTTTCCTATATCTAGCTCATCATGAATAATATGGATATTGTTTAAATTATTTTCTTCGAATTTTACACAGCTAGTAGGATTTGTTAATCTTTTATTCACTTGTATAATCTCTGAATTGACAGTTATCGTTATTTCTTCCAATGATGGTTTACCAATGATAAAATCGTAGACCATAGCATTATTCGGTACCACATGAGCGATTGTCGTAAACTGAACGTCATCAACAGCAATGATTAC
Source organism: Mylabris phalerata (assembly GCA_020740385.1). NCBI lineage: Eukaryota > Metazoa > Arthropoda > Insecta > Coleoptera > Meloidae > Mylabris > Mylabris phalerata. The sequence continues at coordinate 48,373 of JAJEOX010000093.1, read as the reverse complement.
GGAACATTTTCCAAGCGTAACAGCACGTCCTTGGCCGAAACCAGTTAAATTTATCACACATCCCTGTAGTTCAGTTAAGTTTTTAATGGCTAAATAACATTTTTCAGTAATAAGGTTGTAATCACTTCCAGTATCAAAAAATGCGGTTATTAGACATCCATTAATAGTTATTTCTTTCATCATATCATGTTCGTTATTAGTTTTTACAACTCTGTAGGTGTTTGGGGTACTTTTCGTTTCTACTATGTTTGTACTTGGTGTAATTTTCGTCGCCTTGACTGTATTTGATGAGTTACTTTGATTAGATGTTGTTTTCTTGGGACAATTTGTTGAACGATGACCAAACTCATTACACGCAAAACATTTTACTCCCAGATTTTTCGAATCACAATTCGTTGCTTTATGACCTTTGTTTCCACAATTAAAACATCTATCCTTCTTTTCTATCGAAACAGTTTTCTTTTCGAATTTCTTTTTGGTTTGACTGCTTTTATTTCTGTTAAATCTGTCATATATTCGTAGCTTTTCTCTTAAATCTTCAACATTTTTGGCACCATAGAGCATTACTTTGTCATTACTGTCATCACCTATTCCATCTGCAACATATTCAATTAAATCTGATTCGTCAATATTACCTTGGGATGCAATCTCTTTCATTTTTAAAAGGTAGTATTCAGAAGTTTCTTCAGGTCTTTTCTTAGTTGTACTAAGCTTTCTATGAATATCTGCAGTGCTAACACGTTCACCAAACTGTTTCAGTAATTTCTCTTTTAGAACTGTCCATGAAACCAAACCATGTTCTGATCGTAAAAATAGCTGAGCCATCCCATTCATCGATTTTTTCGCGTATATCAACTTTTGTAAATCGTTCCATCCCATTAATGAGGACGTTTCTTCAAAATCACGAAGCCATTTTGAAATAGAGTAACCGTCTTCACCACTAAATTTCAATATTGCGTCTTCTAAGTCACGGGAGCTTATTGGACAGACTGGAACATAATTATTCTTTGGAGATATAACCTTCTGTTTTCTTTTCTTCTGTAAAGTTTCGGCTTTACGATTTTCATCTTCGATTCGTTGTCGTTCTAGTCGCAATTTAGCAATCTTTTCGTCAATATCTTTTACTTTCTTCGAACTATTGTTTTTAACAATGCATCTTTTACTTTTGTTTTGTCCTAAACCAACAATTTCTTCATCTTCTACTGCTGATTCATCGTCTTCGTCTTCATCTTCTTCATCTTCATTGTTTTCATCCTTATCGTCTTCGTCTTCACCATCTTCATCTTCACCATCGTCGTCTTCTTGATTATCAACACCTGACAAACGGTCGTTTAAACCACTTAGATCGGATAACGCGTAGTAGATACGATTTATCAGTTCGTCATTTGTTCCATTGAAGTCCAAATACAACATGTTCGCGATCAAAATCAACTCATTTGTTGTAAAATTGTCTCGTATAAACTGTAGCTTGTTATTATATTCAAAAGAATTTACCTCGAAATTAAAGCCAGAGAATTCTCGAAGATTTCTACGGCATTTGCGCCCTTCATCGTTCTCAAAGACCAGTTTATGTAAAACTCTAACCGCGCGATAAGCAGCTGATGAAATGTTTTCCAGAACCGTCGGAATTTAGCCTAACGTCGTCATATTACTTCTTTAGATTATAGCTTTGCCAAAAATCACTTATTGGAACAACAAAGACACCAATTAACTATCAAAAGGTTACGAAAGTCTCACACAACAGCCGAACAAACAATGAATAATGGCGGCGAACCACACACAAGGAAAAACCATTCACGTGTTATTAAAAATTCGAAACAATCCCGGTTGAGCCCCCAAATTTGTGGGAATGGTGGTGTGGAATTAAGCGGCTTTGCATTTGTATAATAATATAATAACAAGAAATAGTTAATGAAACAAACAAAAAAAACGTTGATACCATTTGTACCACAACTTCAGTTCTTGCTTCTTGATGTTATATATTTTGCGCATCCACTTGCGCCGCCCGAATTCAATGATGCAGGGGCGCAGTTGAGGAATTCTGGACCCCACATATATAATTCGTTTTTGATCTTTATTTCCGGAACCCGGTAAACTTGTTGATTTATTTTACATTCTTTAATAATTTTTTTAGCATTTTCCATATTTAAAGCAAGTTTTCCCGTTTTTATCAGAATAATTAACAAAATTCTTATGTTGACGCGATTTTAACATATTTTCATTTAATTCAGCTTGACATCCGTATTCTGTTGCTACTTCTACCATTAAATTAACTTCTCGCATAAATAACGTATCGACATCTCTTAATAACTCCCATTTTAAGTCTACTTTAAATTGATTCAACATTAATTATTTATTTTCAATTTCTATAAAGTATGAGAACTCAATCCTTGTAACATTTATTAACGATTAATTATTCACATTTTCTTTGAAATATCTGATATTCTTCCCGGTTAGCGCTAGTCCTCAATTAAAATTTTTGTGCCGATCGCCCGTATTCTCGTTGCGAATTCGTAAACGGTCTTGTCATGTTTTTGATATCAATTACCAAGTCTCATTAAATTAATTCCTGGTAGTTCTACTGAAGCAAAGCTTTTAATAAATTTATTTTTCAATTCTAGATAGTTTAATTGTTCCAAAGTTGGGTCCGATTTATAAAACTTTAACGCGGCACGTGAAATGAATGGTAGTATTGATGCAGTGAATTAACAAAGAAAAAATTTGAAACGGGCCGAATCTAAGAACCGGCCTAATAACTTCCCCGACACATTCCGAATAGTTAATCATGAATTAGAAAAATAAATTAAAGACAAGTATCAGAAGTCGACAATTAATGCACGAGTCCAAGTTAAAAAAAAAACTAACTTACTATAAAAACTAAAATCGGGAATCAAGAGCCGTGGCTATCTCACCACCACTGAAAAATTCAATGAGGAACCAGCACCTCGTCAACCAAATCTCTGTTCACTGATCGGTGATTCCACACACACTTTTCAGTTCAACTTTCTTATAAACTCGATACACGATTCAATTGCGAAATTTTGACAGAACCACAGAACTGTCATTTCAAAATTTTGCAATTGAATTTTCTATGGCAACCGATCCTTTATAGAAGGCGGCAAATTTGAATTGGTTGACTACACTATTTTGCCAATTTTATGCCCTAATTTAAAAAAGAAAAGAACATCGCACATGAGGGGTATTGTTTCGAACATAAAAGCACATGCCCTTTCGATTGGTGATATCAAATTAATATGTTATCTTAAATTTTTTTCAATCAACTCCCTCCCCCTTCCACCCCCGTGGTCCGATTGGCACCAAAAACTAATCAACTTGAACGGCCACCAAATAGTTTGTGCTGACCAAATTTGAACTCAATCGGTTAAACCGTTTTTGAGTAATCGTTGGAGAAACGACAGACTCACATACATACACACACACACACACACGGACATCAAGCTAAAAACTTCAAAAACGTGTTCAGGGGACCTCAAAACGTAAAGATCTGGTGAAATCTCGAATTCGAAATTTTGGTCCGAAACTAATAACTTCCCTACCCTTCGGTCGGGGAAGTTAAAAAAAAGAAAGTATATGATTATGCAAATAAAAAAATCATTCTTTGAAATTGATTGTCACATCAAGTCTTTTTATATTAATAATAATTTCCTGGATTTATGTTGATTCAGAAGACTCCTGATCTAATTCTAGATCCGCACCATCCTGCTGCTGCTGCTGTTGTTATTGATCCAATTGTTGATTTAAATTTGATGATGTTTTTTTCGGCAAAATTTCATTTATAGTTAATTATAATTTAAATGTATAAGTTATAAATGAATACTAATTATTCTGCTTCCATATAATAATGGTGGTTCGTCTTGTTATTGCTGTAAAAATTGATTTTGTTGTTGTTGTCTTTCTCTAGAATTTTCCATTAATAATATTTTTTAATATTTAATTTGATATTAATTGCAAATTCAATAGATATAAGTTATAAAAGAATACTTATAGTCGGGCCGAAGAAATGGTGAAAATTGACTTATAATTCAAATTATTCTACGATAGGGCTCAACAAAGAAATTTGTCTATTGTAAATACTAACAAACGTAATACAATATTATAAATAAATAATTGTTTGGCATCCATGGCATTTATCGATAGTATTAAAATAACTGAAGAATTGTTCTATTTTAGCAAGGAATTTATTTTAATGATACGGTATACTAGTTTCGGTTTTTTATAAAACCATTATCAGTACCAACTAGAAATATAAACGTGCGATATACAGTGCCCGTCACCTTGTAGTCAAACCGCCCAAAACTCCTATTAATTGTCGAGTGATTAGAAACAAACTATAAGGATTTATAGGGGGGGGGCCCTGGTGCACATTTCAGTGAAAGTTGGACCATGTAGCTCATTGGGAAATTAGTGATATCAAATCTCACTTTTGAATATGCAACAATCGGCAAGAGGGTTTTCACACATTAAAAGTGTTGAATTAATGTGATACATTCGTAACATTTTGGTTTTTGTCATTTGCTCTTAAGACTTCGAAAAAATTTAAAAAAGGCACGAGCAGAGCTTGATTGTGAAAAAATTGAAATGCAAAAGATGCTCGCTTCCCTTTGTCGGTTACAGTAGTTTTGTATCAAGTTTTAAACCAGTGTTTCTTAACAGTCGCTCTGGTAAGTTTTTTTATTCCGCAAATTGATTTAACTTGCTCAGAGTGAAATATTCCTTATCCACAATGTAAGAAATGTGTCCTTGGTGAAAAATGAAGGGTCCTTAATAAATTAATAAATAATTTACATGGTCGGCACGTCCAGAACGTTTGAAAACCACTGGTGTAGTCTCTTAGAACGATCCTATGTTTATTTATTTAAAGAAAAACAAGCCTACAATACGTGACCCTGACAATAAATAATTGTCGACACATGTTTGTTTTTTTTTCTTTGGGACAAACGAGATAAAGCAATTTAATGAAATAAAAAAGACAGAATGTAGATCTCGTTATTTTTTAAACGAAAAAAGCATTTCAAATACCCCATCGGTTAAACACAAACGAATATTATTTATAGTTCTAGTAGGTGACGTATAGATTGTACACGATTGCTTTTACTAGTAAGTTGATACAAAGTCTAAAAACTGCAATAAACATAAACAATAGAAAAGAAGGGAAGAATCATCGTAATAAATGTAAACAGATCTTTGTGCAGTTACAGCTACTTCAAACGAAATTTTTACGAGAAATTCTAAACGATCTACTGAACTACCCCCAACATTGTAACTCAAAAGTGCCGATTTGTATCAGCTTATTTTGAGTAATGAGGTAGTAATACTGTAACTTTATTATTAATATTAGTATTATCATTCATTTTTGTCACCCTTAAATTTATGGTATCGTTCTCTTTTAACTGCAAATTGAAAATAAAACAGTGGCTTAATTTTCTTTCTTTAGAGGATCGAATGTCAAGGACTTTTTCTTAAGGCTCCCCTAACGTGTTCAAATAACCAAGAATTGGCGCGTCAACTCATCTGTCCGAATGTTGATTTTTATTAAATAGGCAACCCATAATGTCCAAAAATTCATCCCCACCAAAGAGGGGAAGGTCGGAAAACGGATAGAGAAATAGAACGAAAGAGAATGAAAGAAAAAAGAGACAGAGAAAAAACAAGTGTCCAAAAGGGACAACGAAAGCGAAAGGGAATTTTTATGATTTTATTACCTACAAGTTCCAGTAGTATTTGTTTGCCGAAAAAATATATTTTTAAAATCGTACAACATAATCCCAAATTTTCCTTACGTATGTAGTATGTTGTTATTCAGGACTTTCTAAAAACCTTGTATGCTTTAGATTTCGTTTAGACTCTTATCATTTAATTTACGTAAAAATGAATTTCATGCAGAATTACAGAACAATTGTATGGACCATACCATACAATTGCAAAATAGTTTTACTATTTTTTGACTATTTTTTAATATTGCAACTATTATTTTCTTTCTCATTTGCTTTTTGCATTACATAAATTTTCAATTGGGATTTCTTAAAATTTTTATTTCGTAACGGTAAATAGTGGGAATTCCATGTAAAATTACCTGTTTTACAAAAGATGCGCCTTTCTCCACATCTGGAAACTAATATAAATTATCCTATTTCTATGGTTAATAATTTATGTGGGCAGGTTCTTTTTTCGAATTCTATCGTGAAATAATTTGAATTTGCTTTCCAATTATCTGTTGTATATTGTAGCTATGTGTTCTTGATTCGCTGAATAAACTGACAATGAGGCACGAATACTAAAACTATTCATTAAAGAAAATGTTTTTATCAATTTAGAGATGTTTGTAAACTTCAATTCATTTCACGGAAATTCGCGTCTATAGATATTACAATATATCTAAACATGTTAGACTACCACATAAGAGAAAATGAAATGAATATGTACAATCAAACACCTAGTCAAAATCCAAAACTTTAGATTACTATAAATTTTCCATCTATAATGAGTTGTTATTCAAATACAGAACTTGATATCTGCAGTTTTTTCTTTCAATATAATGTTTACGTAAAAAACAATAATTTGGCATAATTCAAAATTTTGTTATTTTGCATATGTATTTGAAAAAGAAACTGTTTGGTTGTTATAATTTACGGTACATTTATTATGTATGATTATATAGGTATGTGCATTCTTTGGTATATCTAGCAAAATGTTTATGTGGAGGTTGTAGTATAAAATTTATATTTGCCCCGCCAAAATAATTAATTGTTGTAAGCATAAGGCAAGTTAGACGGAATGGAAAAATATTGAAAAAACAAAAATAGCAGCTTCACCAAAGAAATATTTTAAAATTTTGTATGTCTCAATAAAAGGGAAAGTAATGATTCAGGCACCAGAGGGTCGAATTATGTTACAAATTTGTAATCTTATATGTCTATTTCATTTATATGTGTCTTCGTCTTATTCTGAATAATAACTATAAAGGACATACATCCCCTGTAGAATATTTTTCAAAGTGCTAATCGGTTTAGTCTAAACTGTTTAAAATTAAATGAATGGATGAATAAATGTAGTAATTAATTAATCAATGAGGTTATATGTATATGTATATAGAAACAATTTTTAAATCCAAACAAATTCCATTTCCCTTTTTTATCAATGAAATTATTGGCTTATTATAATTAAGAACCAATGTTTGATAAAATAAAATAAAAAAGTTTTTAATTTCCAGCACTGAGTTCAATTTTGGGAAAACAGTTTAGTGAACTCAGTGTTGCCAAGCTCACTGATACCTACAAATTTGTGAAATTGTATAAGAAAAAAATTGAAAATATCTGCTCAACAATTCAAATAAAAGCTTCATTTCCATTTTTTTATATTATTATAACATTAATTGCTAATTTGTTGTAAGATTTTCATATTCTAAAATAAATATCATGAATTACTCGGTAAACAATTTTAGAAATTATGTACAACTTGGCAATACTACTGAAGTGTATTCCCCTACATTTCTTCAAACGCTGATTGGTCCCTCTATCTTCTACCTCCATCTCACCCTCACGGAATGGCGCTAATTTTACGGCAAATTTCCTTCCAATAGTTGCTGTTTTTATTTTCTTTAAATTGCAATTGTGGGAAAACGATAGGACTAATCAAAAAACTAGATATTAATTGCCCCTTCTATTTATCTCCTCTTTAAAATGATGTAAAATAGATTAAAAAAAAAATTAATTTAGAAGCGTAATCCCGGAAATTGGTATTTCACAATTTTCCGCTTTTTTCAAATTTGATGGAAAATTTTGAAAAATAATAGGTTATTTTCCCTCGGTATAAATGTGCTCAACATTTTCAACTGGTGACCTTTTCTTCAAATTGAAAATTGTGACTGTAAAAGCAGAAATAAATTTACTCTTATTGAAAAATACAGCGTTAGGGGAGCCTTAAGTAAACAAATACGATAACATGAACACTCATTAAGATAAGAATAGAACAACTGAGAGGCGAATAACTGGTCACATTTAAGATCGATGTTCGAGAAACCCGTTTTTCAATTTTTTTCGGAATACAGTGTCAGAAATCCGAAAAAAACAGTTTTCCGAGAATACCCAAGTCATCTTGGGTCCATTTATGTAAAAAACTAATTGGCGAAAATGTTGAGATTTTCAACAAAAATCCCTTTTTTTCATGTTTCCCAACGAGCTACATGGTCCAACTTTCACTGAAATGTGCACCAGGGACCCCCCTATAAATCCTTAAAATTTGTTTCCAATCACTCGACAATTAATAGGAGTTTTGGGCGGTTTGACTACAAGGTTACGGGCACTGAATATCTATCAATCGATCAACAATAACAATCATAAACATGTGACACTCAAAACGAAATTAAAAGCATTAACGCGCTGTCTTTGAAAATAATGTCCAATTGTGCGAACCGTTAGCAACAACGATCAATAAAAGATTCATCTAGGTTGACATGTTCACATGTTGCCAAAGTTGAAATGTTTAAACGCAGGTAGCTGGCTTTGTAGGGTAGTTTTAGGGAACTTGTTTCCATGGTTTTTGAAATTTTTAAAATATTTTTCAAATTGCTTGGCAATTAATAGGGGCTGTCATAAGAATTGGGAATATTTGGTTGAAAAACTCTGTATAACAAATTACGAATATCATTAATTTGTTTAGATTTGACTAGTTTCTTGTAATATTTATTAGTTATCAAATTGGCCTGAATAAAATAAAAAATGACCCGAATAAAATTTGACTTATCAAATATTGTAATTTTTTATAATTTTTAAACATAAAAGGAAATACAAGAATCATCCTGTATATAAAAAGCTTCAACATATATATTGAACTAACAATAACAGTGTAAAGTAATTTTTTCTATCCCTTTATGGGTTTTAAACTTCTTTACGTCAAAATATCTGTTTTATTTAGCTGCACGTACAAATGATTTTCTCCATATAAGCTAATATTTTGTCTTAATGTGTTTTGAACTTTTTGTGCTCTCTCACCAAGATTTTTCTAATCAGCAGCAGTTCCCCCTTAAAGTTACAATCAGTATCAGAAAAAGAAAGAACGAACTTGCAGCTATCACTTATTTCCTCCTCATTACCAGGGTTGTCATCAGCTTTTCTTGACTGTTTTTCGTTTGTATTGTTAACCATCTGCGAAGATTCCCCCTTGTTTAATGCTGTGGTTATGGATGCTGCGGAAGTCGAGTCCTCAATATCGTTTTATCTTACAATAAATTTATCCAGCGAATGAGTTGAAATTTTTAATTCTTTTTCTTTTTTTGCTTGGCTTTTCTATCTTCAGCTCCAAACGGCTTTTTTTACCAGCCATCTAGAAAACTGTTTCTTGGAATTATAATTATATAAAATTTAATAGTAAAATTAAAGACTTACGTTTTCGCCGTATAATAAATGCACGATATATATTGATAAGGGTAAGTTAAAAATTCAGAAATAAAGTGGAAGTTAGGCAAAGGCATGGACTTTTTATTTCAATTTTTCTCGAAAACGACAAAACCAAATCGAATTCTGCAAAAACCGAATGATAGCGTAAATTGGAATTTACGTACCTACTGACTTCTTTTTATAATATTTGTCATAGAAGTAATCGCAAATTCTCGCTGAACGTAAGCAATATTCAGCAACTTATTTTGAAAATGTAGTTAATTGTTTCAAAAATTTGGCCATCTAGGTACCAAAATTCAACTTTTCTGAATATCCTTACATTTTCAGTTTTTCTATAACTTGTAAAATAAGCGAATAATATTTGAATGAAAAATGCCTTTATTTAATACTACAGCAGTTCCCCCTTAACTGCAGTTTTAATTCCAATGATCCAGACACTTGGCCTAAATTAATATCAAGGTTAGAGATTTTTTTAATAGAAAATCCACTTCCACAAATTACTGAAGCTGATTTTAATTTTCTTGAAGATATAAATGATAAAAAATTTAGTAGTCAATATTATATTCGTATGTTAAATAACGGTGAGAAAGTTAAAAGAAATTATTTACTCTATTCAAAATCTTTGAACTCCCTTTTTTGTTATTACTGTAAATTCTTAAATCAAAATCCAATTTAACAAATGAATATGGATATAACGACTGGCAACATTTAAGTCAGCATTTAAAACGACATGAAACAACAGCTCATATTCGAAACAGTTCAAAATTTTGTGACTTGCAAATCAATTTAAAAAAAAACAACAAACTATTGATGTAGTAGAACAGCGACTTTATGAAAATGACAAACGGTATTGGCAATCTATTATAGAGCGCTTAATTTATGTAATAGAATAATTATCAAAGCAATGTATTGCATTTCGAGGTTCATCACAGAAGCTGTATGAACCGAAGATTGGTAATTTTTTAAAATTAATAGAGATATTTTCCAAATTTGATCCACTTTGCAAACATCAGGGTAGGGAAGGCGCCAAATAGAGTTTGTACACGGGCGCCACGTACCCTCGGTGCAGTCTTGATGACATACAATCGATTATAACAACAGACTTGTTACAGAAAATTAAGTTTAGTTTAGTCTGTCGAGTTAAAAATTTAAATATATATTTACAACAAAAATTTTTCTAGTTTAAAAGAAAGAAATAAATAAGTAGGGTACAAATAAACGCATTTTCATTCTTATTTACTTGATAATTTGTGTCAGTAGCAGTGAATTTGTAACAGGGTATCAATCATAAAAAATATCTTGTAGACGGGGTAGAATCATATAAAGTATAGTCGGGCCGTAGGAATAGTGAAAATTGACTTTTTTTTAATTAGGGCACAAAATTGGCAAAATAGTGTAGTTAACCAATTCAAATTTGCCGCCTTCTATAAGGGATCGGTTGCCATAGAAAATTCAATTGCGAAATTTTGAAATAACATTTCTGAGGTTCTGTCAAAATTTCGCAATTGAATCGTGTATCGAGTTTATAAGAAAGTTGAACTGAAAAGTGTATGTAGAATCACCGATCAGTGAACAGAGTTTAGGTTGATGAGGTGCTGGTTCCTCATTGAATTTTTCAGTGGTGGTGAGATAGCCACGGCTCTTGATTCCCGATTTTGATTTTTATAGTAAGTTAGTTTTTTTTTAAACTTGGATTTTTGCATTAATTGTCGATTTCTGATACTTGTCTTTAATATATTTCTCTAATTCATGATTAACTATCCGGAATGTGTCGGGGAAGTTATTAGGCCGGTTCTTAGATTCGGCCCCTTTCAAATTTTTTTCCCTCATAACTTGGCAAATATTGCTTATTTTCTAATGAATTTTAGATAACATGTGGCCAATTAAAAGCGCTTTCCAAATCTGTTGGAAATTTTTCGATCGCATTGTTAGTTTTTCGGAAAATTGAAGAAAGGTTTCGACATACTAATTTTGTTTTTTTACGGACAGTTTTAAACTTAGACTACTGAAACAGGGCTTGTTTGAAAGTTAATGAATAGCAGATTATTTTGAAAATAGTTTGACATTGAAATTCGGAAAATTACTGGAAATTTATGGTGACGAAATTTTATCTCTTATTTTTATCTGTTAAAATTAATTATTTTTGTATGAAGTGTATTGCAATTTATAGATTATTTCATTATCTTTTCAACGGTACAATTGTTGCTGCAAAAAAGTGAAATACTTTTGGAAAATTAGTGATAAACAATCGTGAGGAAAGCGGCTGACTTACTTCCACTTATACTCGCTAGAGAGTCTAAAAACACCTATGCGTCCAGCATGTCGGTATATTCTAATTTCGACTAATGGCAGATAGATGGCGATCAAATTTGTTAATTACAATATACAATTAAATAATTGTTTTTTTCATTTATCTATCCACAAATAATACGACTAAAGTGTGGCATTAGCCACAAAAACAGATTTGGCAATCTTGTCAAGAGACAAGGTGATAGACCTAGATTAGTTGATAAAACAAATTTGATCGCCATCTATCTGCCATTAGCCGCAACTTGAATAAACCGACATGCAGGACGCATAGATGTTTTTAGACCCTCTAGCGAGTATAAGAGGAACTAAGTCAGCCGCTTTCCACACGATTGTTTATCACTAATTTTCCAAAAGATTTTCACTTTTTTGCCGCAACAATGGTACCGTTGGAAAGATAATGGAATAATCTATAAATTGCAATACACTTTATACAAAAATAATTAATTTTAACAGATATAAATAAGAGATATAGTTTCGCCATCATAAATTTCCAGTAATTTTCCGAATTTCAATCTCAAATTTTTTTCAAAATGATCTGCTATTCATTAGCTTTCAAACAAGCCCTGGTTCAGTCGTCTAAGTTTAAAACTGTCCGTAAAAAGACAAAATTAGTATGTCGATACCTTTCATCAATTTTCCGGAAAACTAACAATGCGATTGGAAAATTTCTGACAGATTTGGAAAGCGCTTTTAATTGGCCACATGTTGTGTGAAATTCATAAGAAAATAACATATATTTGCCACGTTATGAGGGAAAATATAAAAAGAAACTGAAAAAAATGCTAAAAAACATGCTTCTATACTTCGTTCTGTAACTCCAAATTACATCCGAATTTCAAAAAATCATATATGTACTTCCCTCCCTCTTGAAATGCCCTTTTAAATACCGTTTTTCTACGACAGTGCGGAATATCTTACTTTCGATGAGCCAAACCAGTGTTGAAAGTGGCACTTTACCGCACAAGTGCGGAAAATCCAACTTTCTGCACTAGTGCAGCAAAGTAACTTTCCACACTACTTGTCTCTTACCGACAATAATTGTTTTCAAGTACAATTTTGGATTTTTCCATAAATTGTACTTGACTTGCGATTCGAACCCAAGACTAACCGTTTCGAATGTCGACCTGCTTACCACTGCGTCACTCGCGGTTCAAATTTAAATCTATTAAATTGTCTTTACAACATAATTTTGACATAGACCCTTGTTTATACTGTTGTCATAGTAACTCTCCTTACATTTAAAGTCAATGGTAGGTTGATAATTACTAAAATTTTTATTAAGTAGTTTTTATTTAATTTTCAACTTCCCCGACCAGAGGGTAGGGAAGTTATTAACTTCGGACCAAAATTTCGAATTCGAGATTTCACCAGATCTTTACGTTTTGAGGTCCCCTGAACACGTTTTTGAAGTTTTTAGCATGATGTCCGTGTGCGTGTGTGTGTGTGTGTGTGTGTGTGTGCGCGCGCGCGCGTCTGTCATTTCTCCAACGATTACTCAAAAACGGTTTCACCGATTGAGTTCAAATTTGGCCAGTACAAACCATTTGGTGGCCGTTCGAGTTGATGAGTTTTTGGTGCCAATCGGACCACGGGGCTTGAAGGGGGAGGGAGTTGATTGAAAAAAATTAAAGATAACCTATTAATTTGAAATCACCAATCGAAAGGGCATGTGCTTTTATGTCCGAAACGATACCCATCATGTGCGATGTTCTTTTCTTTTTTTAAATAAGCGCACAAAATTGGCAAAACAGTCAAGTCAACGAATTCAAATTTGCCGCCTTCTATAAGGGATCGGTTGCCATAGAAAAGAGTTGTTGTTCACGATTCAAATGCGAAATTTTGAAATGACAGTTTAGAAGGTTATCCAACATAATTTTTAAAGCGTAACAAAATTTATAACGGTAGTTTATAAAGACAGAATGATATCTACTGTTGGTATCACTGAAGGCATAAAATCCTATGCGTTTGTTTACATTTATAACCACTTTGTGTTCTCCCGTTGCTCAGTATCCAAGAGCGATGGATGGGTTCGTTAGGGGTTCTTTTGGGTTTTAAAAATAGCTGTTAAAAGGCGCCACCACGATTTATAAAATTGAAGGAATCCCACAATCGTGGAATAGGATTCCGTTAAACAAAATAACGTTGAAATTAAACAATTTAATGATTACCAAAAATAACAAATGGACGTGAAATATACCACTCTAATAATGTGGCCGTTCTTATTATTCTAAAGGAGTTCGAACTCGTTTTAAATTTAGATAATGTATAAAATTAATGAAAATGATTTTAAAATTGAATACCAAGTTCTTTGATTATCAATCACACAGGAGATACGCGATACAAGGTCGCATACCTAAGATAAATCCGGTGTGACTGGACAAATTTTACTAAGAATTTGTAAAAATTTAAATTAACGATGAAATATAATTGATAATCAGCGAAACGTTAAAAAATACAGATTATATAATCGAACAGATAATGATTTTTGAAAAGCGAAATTCATATAAAAAAATCATCAACAGTCTCGTAAGACGTATGCAAAAGTACGTAAATTGAAAATTAAATAAAGATAAAACTTATCGTTTTCGATGGCACGGTACGATGATGTTGCAAGCCACGCCACTGGATGAGTGAAACGCACGGTATCAGGAACGATGAGGGAAACTCCGTTACAGCGAATACAGCCAATTATGCCACTGGATAAGCGATAGTACCCGTACTGGATGAATGACGCCAAAAACGGGATGCTTGAGCAAGCAAAAACTCCGGATTTCTTCCAGGTCTCTAAATATACCCCTAAACAATCGAATTAGAACCCCAAAGAATGAATTTGAAAAGAAAATATTACCTTTCTCCGGGGTATTTAACGATATCGAAAATATTCCACAAAGGAATCGGTACGGTAAATCCCAATCATTAAATTGAAAAAAAAACGAAACGTAAACGAACGTCTGACCAATTCAACGTTGAAAAGGGAAGTGAACGCTACAAATTCGGGGTACTGAAAACGTGTTTTCCGAAAACGTGATTGCGCACAGTTCAAAAAGACACCGTGTTCATAAACGCCGTTAGTACTAGTAATTAAGGGCGAAAATAGTATCAACACAATACACAACGCCGTTTTGGCTAACCGAGTACCGGAAATGAAAAAGGCAGAATACTGCAATACCGACAATTATCAGGTTGTTTAAAAATCATTATCACCTCAACTAAAAATCAAAACATCCCCAAACAGCGAAAGATGGTCGAAAACAGAAAATGGAAAGTAAGTAGACCAAATGAAATCAAATTGACGATAATCAAATGGTACCGTTGATCCCCAGCTACGTACAAAATAAAAAGGAAAGGAAAAGGTAGAGAGAGACCTTCAGCTTCGGGAGCCCAGAGCTTAAGAGGGAAGGAAGGAAAAGGGAAACTCCATTAAGCGGGGTTGCATCCCTACCTCTGAAGGTCTACTGCTGAAAGAAGAAGAAACAATAAAGAAAAGACAGGATAAAGGTACGGGACACTGCAGCAGAGACAGCGTGAAGGTTGTTATAGCACACCCTCAAGAAGCTGAAATGGCTCTCAGAAAATCAAGGGTTGGATGGTTGCAAGGACAACGAAAATGCCACCCTGCAACCAATAGAACAGGCCCAAATCTTTGGGATTTAGGACCTAATCCGGAATATTATCCGGAAAATGAAGAACGACAAGTCGATTATATCACGGTGTCCAAAGATCCATCTATAGCGGTAAGAGAAGAGAAACGGTACGGTACGGTAAATAGATGAACACTCGAACCACCACAATATAACGATATATCGCTCTTCTAGCTACGTCAGATGTTAGTGACGTAAATGGTACCCAAGCAATTAGTAGGACCCTATGGCCTCCTACTCCAGCCAATTTCTCCCAAAAGAAGGAAAATCAGAGCTCCGAACAAAAACGGAAATAAAAGCTATGGAAATGGAACATTTTAATGTTACATATACCCTCTTCCTTCAAAAAGAAAAAGATGAATACAACGTGAAATCTTTTTCAAAGACAAGAGAGCAGAGAGTTTGCATGCCTGAAATATGCCATGGAATAACAGGTAGGTTCCAGAAGGAAAACAATTTCAGTGATTATCTTGAACCAATGAAAATGACTACATTCCACTGTTATTACAAAGTTTTATTAGTTTGTAAAATTGTATCTTTTTAAATAAAGATAATAAGTGCCATCGGTGTCAGCTCGTTCAGCCTCTCCTTATTAAAATTTCCAAAAGACTAGGAAAATAAATTTTACTCAAATAATTTAATGAGAAATTTATGGAGGAGAAATTTTCCTTTACGTTATTCACAGATAGTGTTTATCATTCCAAAAAAGGAAGAATTTTGTATAATCCGGCGATATAAAGAAAAGAAATTTACGGGAAGATGACGATGACTCATTGAATTCACTGATGAAACATTCGATTCAACCTATCAAAGAGAAACTCAATAAGGGATAAGAATAAATTCCCAGTTGCTGATTTGAAGATTTAATAATTTTGTTCGATGACACTACTATTATTTTGTAAATAGTGTCTTTTTCTTTTATTACAGGTATAGATCGAGGATTATTGTTGGTTTTAAATAAAAATTGTAGATTAAAAAAAGGAAATTAGAGAGCTACATCCCCAGAAGGAAGAAAAGTAGGAGGTTAGAGCACCGCACATTCTGACTACTTGCGGAGGTGGGAATTATATATTCGCAGTTAAAATTTTGAATGGTATAAGTACTTAGAGGAGTGGTAGCCTTAGAACAGAATAAAACAGAAAATCGGTAAAAATGACACAATCGGGAAAAGAAAAAGTCCATTCAGCGAAACCACTCATAACTGCGAACATATAATTCGAGTCAGTCGATCGAAGCCTTCCCCAATATCATCATGATGAGGCTTTTCGTAAAGAAAAGTTGCGGAGTCAGAAACGAGAAGCCGATATTGAAATTTTACACAATTCAATGTTTTCATGATCATTCCCCTATTATTTATTTACTCTAATTACATTACCATTATTATTGAGATATTGAGTTGCCTAAATAGTTGCACAATTGTTATTAATATTCTTTTATTTTCAAGACAAAAAAACATATATTATAACCTTTAATTAGAGACGATATCAGATTCGTCATCCGAGAGATCAGAAGATCCACAGAAAGGTTTTAGATCTTTAATATGCCAAGACCCAATATTAATTCCCCTGTCATCGACAAGTTCATAAACCAATTTGGATAATTTTTTACGTACAGTACACAGAATATACCGAGGAGCTAATTTTTGCGAGAAATTTTTGACGGCACTGGATAACACTTTGTTGCGTTTCCAAACCTTATCGCCAACGAAAAATTCAACATCCCGTTTCCGGAGATTATATACTTTAGCGTTCCGATTATATGCTTTATGTAACCGACTAATTACCACTTCAAAAATTTCTCGAAGATGTTCCAAGTCCTTGGCATAGTCCTTACGACTGTAAGCTTTCAAAGACTCGGGGGTTTGATGGGTTTTACCATAAAATTCTCCCGAGCAAGGGATGACACGGCCAAAAGTTAAAAAGGCAGGACTAAATCCTGTAACTTCACTAACAGAAGTACGAATGGCATAACCGATTTTATGTATTTCACTATCCCATCGTTGATGGTTCTTGTTGATATAACTTCGAATTGCAGTCCCAATGATACGATTATAACGTTCTGTGGGATTAGCCTGCGGATGATATTTAGCTAGAAACCATATTTTTTGGACATGGAAGGATTTACAGGAATCGACAAAATCTTGTCCAATAAATTGTTTACCATTATCAACAAGAATAAACTCGGGCACTCCGAAAACTAGAAAAACTTGGTTCACCAAGTATTGAGTGTGGCTTTTTTAAGGGGATGCAAAATAACATATTTGGTAAACCAATCGACAATAACCAAAAGATACGAAAAACCGTTTTTAGAACGAGGTAGTGGTCCTATTAGGTCCAGAGAAATGACCTGAAACGGAAATTTTACAAGTTTTTCCTTACCCATCAAGCCAGCTTGACCCACAGTCGGGGCTTTTTGAGATTGACAAGTCTCACAGGTGGAGACATAACGATAAATAGCACGTCGCATTTTAGGCCAATAATAATTAAGGCTCACCCGAGAAAGGGTTTTAAAATAGCCCAGATGAGCTGCGGTAGGAACGTCGTGGCAAAGCTTTATAACTTGAGTCCTTTGACTCTTAGGAACTAACAATTTCCATTCGGGAACATTACTTGAAAAATTTATTTTACACGGTAAAAATTTGAAAATGAACCGTCCCTGGACTTTCCATCCGGGAAAACTATCCGGCTTGTCTAAGATTCGATTACGTAACCGAGCATACTCGGTATCGACTTTATCGTCGATAGTGACATCAAGATAAGAATTTGAAACATCCGTGATAGCGGCGATTTCCTTAGAAACTCGAGATAAGGCATCAGGAACGATATTAAATTTTCCTTTCCGGTGTACTAAATCGAAGGAAAATTGGTTCAGGCGGACTCGCCATCGAGCAAGTTTACCTGCGGGATCTTTCATACGATGCAACCACAATAAAGAATAATGATCTGTAATGATGGTGAAATGAGTACCCTCGACATAAGGACGAAATTTTTCCACAGCAAAGACTACCCCCAGACATTCTCGCTCTGTCACACTTGTAACATTAAAATGTTCCATTGGCGTATCTATCGTTTCCGTCTCTGTTCGGAGCTTTGATTTTCCCTTCTTTAGGGAGAACCTGGCTGGAGTAGGAGGCCATAGGGTCCTACTAATTGCTTGGGTACCATTTTCGTCATAACATCAGACGTTGCTAGAGGAGCGATATGTCGTTGTATCGGGATGTTTCGAGTGTTCATCTATTTACCGTACCGTACCGTATCTTTTCTCTTATCGCTTTAGGTGGATGCTTGAACATCTTGATGTGTCTCGTGTCGTTCTTTCTTTCCGGGCTGAATCCTAGTTTAGGGATTTGGGCCTGTTCACTTGGTTGCAGGGTGGTGTTCCCGCACCCTTGCAACCAGTCAAACACTTGATTTGATATTGCCATTTAAGCTTCTTGAGGGTGTGCTATAACAACCTTCACGCTGTCTCTGCTGTAGTGTCCCGTACCTTAATCCTGTCTTTTCTTTATTGTTTCTACTTCTTTCAGCAGTAGACCTTCAGAGGTAGGGATGTAACCCGCTTAATGGAGTTTCCCTTTTTCTTTTCTTCCCTCTTAAGCTCTGGGCTCCCGAAACTGAAGGTCTCTCTCTCCCTTTCTCTCTCTCTCTCTCTCTCTCCCCCTCCCTCTTTCTCACTCTCTCTTTCTCTCTTTTTCACTATCTTACAATTTTTTTTACGTATAGGGGAGGTAAATTAATAAGAAGAGATAGTTCAATTAAATTATTTGAATTCAAATTTTTTTGTCAACATGTTCTGGAAAATTCTAGTATAGTAGGGCGCGGTGAGAGTATTTGAGCATGCAGCCTTTTTCGAATTCTGCGCAATCACGTTTTTTGAAAACCCGTTTTTAGTACCCGGACGTGGTAGTCTTCACTTCCCTTGTTAACGTTGAATTGGTCCGACGTTACTTTTAGTTTCGTTTTTTTACAATTTAACAATTGGTAACTTACCGTATCGATTCCGTAATGGAATATTATCGTTACCGTTAAATACCCCAGAGAAAGGTAATATTTTCTTTTCAAATTCATTCTTTGGGGTTCTAATTCTCTTGTATAGGGGTATGTTCGGAGACCTGGAGAAAATCCGGTGTTTCTGTTTGTACCGGCGTTTTTGGACGCACTTATCCAGTTCGAGTACTATCGTTTCCCCAGTGGCGTACTTGGCTGCATTTCCGAAACGGACGTTTTAGGTCGTTCCTGCTACCGTGCATTTCTCTCATCCAGTTGTGTGGTTGGCGATTATCATCGTGCCGTTTCATCGTGAAGATAAGTTAAATCTTTAGTTAATTGTTAATATTCATTATATTATCAAGGGAAAGATCCCTTATTTATTTTTACGTTTCGTACGCGTGAAATCATTATCTCTTCGAATACCATTATTGTTATTATAATTATCAATCATATTTTTATTAACATTTAAGTAAATTTTGATTTTCGAATTCTTTGTTAAAATCTTCCTGTTAAACAGGATTTATCTCAGGTATGCGTCCTTGAAGCGCATATCACTACTGTGACTGATAGCTCCACAATTTGTATTGAATTTTAAAATAATTTCAAAATTCTAAAATTTATTTATTCAATTTAAAAACGAGTTCGAACTCCCTTAGCACAATAAGATCTACCACATTATTAGAGTGGTATATTTCACTTCCATTTGTTAATTTTTTGTTAATCATTAAATTGTTTGATTTAAACTTTATTTTGTTTAACGGAATCCTATTCCACGATTGTGGGATTCTTTAGATTTTACAAATCGTGGTGGCGCCCTGTAACAGCTATTGTTAAGGAAACAGAAACCCTCATCGAACCCATCCATCGCTCTTGGTTACTGAGCAACGGGTATACACAAAGTGTTATATAATTTTTGGCGCCCAACGTGGGGCTCGACTTTCTTCCATCGATCATTAATTACAGTGAGGAAGTTTCTTTAAAAATAGCTGGTGTTGCGTTTCTTTATTATCTCTTGTTTATTATCTCTTATTATTATTTGATAGTGTTAATTTTTCTGTGAAATGGATAATGATTTTGAATACGTTTCACGCAGATTTCTTCTTGAGGACCAGCTTGAATATGAGCTGCGAATCAGGAAATTGCGTGTACAAAATATTCGGGCTAGTAGAATTAAGATTTCGCAACGCGCCCTGGATGAGAATTGCAAAATTTTCCCGATCCGTGGATCTTTCGATCTCCCGGATACCGAATCTGTAATAGTCACTAATTAATATTTAAACATATGTTCGCAGTTATAGGTGGTTTTGCTGAATAGGCTTTTATCTTTCCCGATTGTGTCTCTTTTACCGATTTTTGTCTGCCCATCTTCCTGTAGCCTCAACCGCTTAAGTCTTGTTGAAGTTTCATGATATTTCAACCGTGTCGTACACGTTAGATACGTTACATCCATCCAGTAGGATGGAATTGTCCAATAAAAAGTTTATTCAGGCGAGTTTGTTTATACCATTCAAATTTTATCTGCGAATATGTAATTTTCACGTTGTCCGTTTATTCTTATCCGCTATAAGGATGTTTCTGTCATTGCCGCTAAGGTGACGATTAAAGATAATTCATGTTCGAGAAACCCAACATGCATTATCTATATTTATTTCAAGAATGAAATTTTAAATCGAATAATCTTTGAAATTTTACTGTAGAATTAGACATTTTTAATGATTTCGAAAAGAATCATTAAATTTGTTTTTCCTTCTTTAAACTGTCTATTATCTCTTGCCTTTAAATTAGGCATTCTATTTCGCTGCTCTCTTATCGTTGAAAAAGATTTCGCGTTGCCTGCATCTTTTTCTTTTCGAAGGAAGAGGGTATATGTAACATTAAAATGTTCCATTGGCGTATCTATCGTTTCCGTCTCTGTTCGGAGCTTTGATTTTCCCTTCTTTAGGGAGAACCTGGCTGGAGTAGGAGGCCATAGGGTCCTACTAATTGCTTGGGTACCATTTTCGTCATAACATCAGACGTTGCTAGAGGAGCGATATGTCGTTGTGTCGGGATGTTTCGAGTGTTCATCTATTTACCGTACCGTACCATATCTTTTCTCTTATCGCTTTAGGTGGATGCTTGAACATCTTGATGTGTCTCGTGTCGTTCTTTCTTTCCGGGCTGAATCCTAGTTTAGGGATTTGGGCCTGTTCACTTGGTTGCAGGGTGGTGTTCCCGCACCCTTGCAACCAGTCAAACACTTGATTTGTTATTGCCATTTAAGGCTCCCTTAACGTGTTCAAATAACCAAGTATTGGCGCGTCAACTCGTCTGTCCGAATGTTGATTTTTATTAAATAGGCAACCCATAATGTCCAAAAATTCATTCCCACCAAAGAGGGGAAGGTCGGAAAACGGATAGAGAAATAGAACGAAAGAGAATGAAAGAAAAAAGAGACAGAGAAAAAACAAGTGTCCAAAAGGGACAACGAAAGCGAAAGGGAATTTTTATGATTTTATTACCTACAAGTTCCACCCTGCATTCGATTTGGCGCTTTGAGCGCTTAAAGCGTACCACGCCTTAAGCGCGCATTTTTTGTGTTCGATTTGGCTTTAAGCGTCTGATGACAGTCACGGCCCCAATGTCAAAATCAGCTGATTTATGTAAAATAGAAACCAGAGAAAGAACAACTTCGTTATTATTGACAAAAACTCCAGTTTTATTAGAACTGTTCGATGGTAATTAAAATAAAAACGATTCAAATGAATTAAAAGATTGTATAATGTTCCTAATTAATAGACAATTAAAAAAACCGATACCGACAATACAAAATTACGTAGAAGAGGTTACTCCAAATCCATGTATTTTTTTCTATATTTTTGCACATTTTCCATCATTTCCTCTACAATTTAACGTTTATTTTGCACAGTGTATAGAAAATGAAAAGCACTATTCAAATGTTCAAGAGTTTTTTCCATTAAGCCTGTTAAGTTTGAGAAAAATTGATAAAAATATCAAAACATTAAATTTACATTTTTTTACAATTTTCATTATTTTGCCTACTTTTGGCTTTTCTGAAGAGATTATTTGTAAATTCTATCGTTTTGAAATTCAAGACATAATTGTGGAAAATTTGATCTACAAGAAAAACGTATGCATTAGGCACACAGTATTGCTACTCAAGTTCCCAAGTTGACAAAGTTGAGTGTTCAACTGTCACCAGCTTGACTGCCATTGCCAATATGGCGCCCACGCTTACAACGACCCACCTCGGAAAATAAACGTCTGTGAGCGTTATTGATGACGTCACGCTGCCATTTTGATGGCGTCATAACTATCTCCAAGCGCGCTCACAGCGCCAAATCGAACACAATGTGAAAGCTTTAAGCGCTCAAAGCGCCAAATCGAACGCAGGGCCAGTAGTATTTGTTTGCCGAAAACAGATATTTTTAAAATACGCTGAACTCTGAAAATTTTTAAATATAGGGTAATTACTAAAATTGAAACGGAAAATTTCAGGTGTAAAACAAAATATCACAATTTATTATACAATAAAAATCCAAAATCATTATTTCACATATACATATATTACAACCATACCATACAATTGCAAAATAGTTTTACTATTTTTTGACTCCTTAATGATATCGCAACTATTATTTTCTTTCTCATTTGCTTTTTGCATTACATAAATTTTCAATTGGGATTTCTTAAAATTTTTATTTCGTAACGGTAAATAGTGGGAATTCCATGTAAAATTACCTGTTTTACAAAAGATGCGCCTTTCTCCACATCTGGAAACTATTATAAATTATCCTATTTCTATGGTTAATAATTTCTGTGGGCAGGTTCTTTTTTCGAATCCTATTGTGAAATAATTTGACTTCGCTTTCTAATTATCTGTTGTATATTGTAGCTATGTGTTCTTGATTCGCTGAATAAACTGACAATGAGGCACAAATACTAAAACTATTCACTAAAGAAAATGTTTTTATCAATTTAGAGATGTTTGTAAACTTCAATTCATTTCACGGAAATTCGCGTCTACAGATATTACAACATATCTAAACATGTTAGACTACCACATAAGAGAAAATGAAATGAATATGTACAATCAAACACCTAGTCAAAATCCAAAACTTTAGATTACTATAAATTTTCTATCTATAATGATTAATAGTTGTTATTCAAATACAGAACTTGATATCTGCAGTTATTCCTTTCAATATAATGTTTACGTAAAAAACAATAATTTGGCATAATTCAAAATTTTGTTATTTTACATATGTATTTGAAAAAGAAACTGTTTGGTTGTTGTAATTTACGGTACATTTATTATGTACGATTATATAGATATGTGCATTCTTTGGTATATCTAGCAAAATGTTTATGTGGAGGTTGTAGTATAAAATTTATATTTGCCCCGCCAAAATAATTAATTGTTGTAAGCATAAGGCAAGTTAGACGGAATGGAAAAATATTGAAAAAACAAAAATAGTAGCTTCACCAAAGAAATATTTTAAAATTTTGTATGTCTCAATAAAAGGGAAAGTAATGATTCAGGCACCAGAGGGTCGAATTCTGTTACAAATTTGTAATCTTATATCTCTATTTCATTTATATGTGTCTTCGTCTTATTCTGAATAATAACTATAAAGGACATACATCCCCTGTAGAATATTTTTTAAAGTGCTAATCGGTTTTGTCTAAACTGTTTAAAATTAAGTGAATGGATGAATAAATGTAGTAATTAATTAATCTATGAGGTTATATGTATATGTATATAGAAACAATTTTTAAATCCAAACAAATTCCATTTCCTTTTTTTATCAATGAAATTATTGGCTTATTATAATTAAGAACCAATGTTTGATAAAATAAAATCAAAAAGTTTTTAATTTCCAGCACTGAGTAACATCAACTTCATTCAGTTCAATTTTGGAAAAACAGTTTAGTGAACTCAGTGTTGCCAAGCTCACTGATACTTACAAATTTGTGAAATTGTATAAGAAAAAATTTGAAAATATCTGCTCAACAATTCAAATAAAAGCTTCATTTCAATTTTTTTATATTATTATAATAACATTAATTGCTAATTTGTTGTAAGATTTTCATATTCTAAAATAAATATCATGAATTACACGGTAAACAATTTTAGAAATTATGTACAACTTGGCAATACTACTGAAATATATTCCCCTACATTTCTTCAAACGCTGATTGGTCCCTCTATCTTCTACCTCCATCTCACCCTCACGGAATGGCGCTAATTTTACGGCAAATTTCCTTCCAATAGTTGCTGTTTTTATTTTCTTTAAATTGCAATTGTGGGAAAACGATAGGACTAATCAAAAAACTAGATATTAATTGCCCCTTCTATTTATCTCCTCTTTAAAATGATGTAAAATAGATAAAAAAAAAATTAATTTAGAAGCGTAATCCCGGAAATTGGTATTTCACAATTTTCCGCTTTTTTCAAATTTGATGGAAAATTTTGAAAAATAATAGGTTATTTTCTCTCGGTATAAATGTGCTCAACATTTTCAACTGGTGACCTTTTCTTCAAATTGAAAATTGTGACTGTAAAAGCAGAAATAAATTTACTCTTATTGAAAAATACAGCGTTAGGGGAACCTTAAGCTTCTTGAGGGTGTGCTATAACAACCTTCACGCTGTCTCTGCTGTAGTGTCCCGTACCTTAATCCTGTCTTTTCTTTATTGTTTCTACTTCTTTCAGCAGTAGACCTTCAGAGGTAGGGATGTAACCCGCTTAATGGAGTTTCCCTTTTTCTTTTCTTCCCTCTTAAGCTCTGGGCTCCCGAAACTGAAGGTCTCTCTCTCCCTTTCTCTCTCTCTCTCTCTCTCTCTCCCCCTCCCTCTTTCTCACTCTCTCTTTCTCTCTTTTTCACTATCTTACAATTTTTTTTACGTATAGGGGAGGTAAATTAATAAGAAGAGATAGTTCAATTAAATTATTTGAATTCAAATTTTTTTGTCAACATGTTCTGGAAAATTCTAGTATAGTAGGGCGCGGTGAGAGTATTTGAGCATGCAGCCTTTTTCGAATTCTGCGCAATCACGTTTTTTGAAAACCCGTTTTTAGTACCCGGACGTGGTAGTCTTCACTTCCCTTGTTAACGTTGAATTGGTCCGACGTTACTTTTAGTTTCGTTTTTTTACAATTTAACAATTGGGAACTTACCGTATCGATTCCGTAATGGAATATTATCGTTACCGTTAAATACCCCAGAGAAAGGTAATATTTTCTTTTCAAATTCATTCTTTGGGGTTCTAATTCTCTTGTATAGGGGTATGTTCGGAGACCTGGAGAAAATTCGGTGTTTCTGTTTGTACCGGCGTTTTTGGACGCACTTATCCAGTTCGAGTACTATCGTTTCCCCAGTGGCGTACTTGGCTGCATTTCCGTAACGGACGTTTTAGGTCGTTCCTGCTACCGTGCATTTCTCTCATCCAGTTGTGTGGTTGGCGATTATCATCGTGCCGTTTCATCGTGAAGATAAGTTAAATCTTTAGTTAATTGTTAATATTCATTATATTATCAAGGGAAAGATCCCTTATTTATTTTTACGTTTCGTACGCGTGAAATCATTATCTCTTCGAATACCATTATTGTTATTATAATTATCAATCATATTTTTATTAACATTTAAGTAAATTTTGATTTTCGAATTCTTTGTTAAAATCTTCCTGTTAAACAGGATTTATCTCAGGTATGCGTCCTTGAAGCGCATATCACTACTGTGACTGATAGCTCCACAATTTGTATTGAATTTTAAAATAATTTCAAAATTCTAAAATTTATTTATTCAATTTAAAAACGAGTTCGAACTCCCTTAGCACAATAAGATCTACCACATTATTAGAGTGGTATATTTCACTTCCATTTGTTAATTTTTTGTTAATCATTAAATTGTTTGATTTAAACTTTATTTTGTTTAACGGAATCCTATTCCACGATTGTGGGATTCTTTAGATTTTACAAATCGTGGTGGCGCCCTGTAACAGCTATTGTTAAGGAAACAGAAACCCTCATCGAACCCATCCATCGCTCTTGGTTACTGAGCAACGGGTATACACAAAGTGTTATACACTATAATTTTGTTCAGCGCGATTGAGTGTCCGGCTGGCATAAGCGATAACACATTCGTTATCATCGATAGTTTGGGTGAGCATGGCTCCAAGACCCAAATCAGAAGCATCGGTATGAATGACAAAAGGTTTGGTAAAATCAGGACTGGCGAGAACCGGAACTGAAACAAGAGCTTGTTTAATTTCTCGAAAAGCTTTGTCAGCCTCCTCAGTCCACTCGATAGGTTGACGTTTCTTCTTATTTTTAAGAAGTTTACGAATAGGTGCCATCCGGGAAGAGAAATGTGGAATAAATCGACGATACCACGAGCACATGCCCTCAAAACGTTTGATTGAGGTAGCATCGGTAGGAACAGGATAATTAACCATGGATTCGATCTTAGAAGGATCTGTACGCAAACCAGAAGAATCAACAATATACCCCAAGTATTTTAAAGACGTTTGGAAAAAATGACATTTGTCCATATTAATGGTAAGATGGGCCTCATTTAATCGTTGAGCAACCACACGTAAGAGTTCGACATGTTCATCGAAAGTTGAAGACAGAATAATGAGGTCGTCTAAATAAACGAAAATGTGTGGTTCAAACTCAGGACCAAATAATGCATCCATCAATCGTTGTTGCACTTGGGGTGCGTTACAAAGACCAAAAGGAAGAACGTTAAAATGAAACAAACCACGACCGGGTACAGCGAAAGCAGTTTTCTCTTTAGACTCGTCGTCCAAAGGAATTTGCCAAAAAGCTTGCTTTAAATCAATTGAAGAGAAGTACTTTGCATTACGCAACAAACTCAAAATTCGGTCGACTATAGGCAGGGGATAATTATCCTTTTTAGTGACTTTGTTCAATTCTCGGCCATCAAAACATAATCGAAAATCACCGGAGGACTTTTTAACTAGCAAAATATTAGAAGACCAAGCACTACTAGAGGGTGCAATAATATCGTCTTCCAACATCTGATCGATTTGTTTGTTGATTTCTTTTAGTATATATGGTGACCACCAAAACTGTCTAGCTTTAAAAGGTTTAGCTTCACCGGTATCGATATGGTAAACCATTTTATTGGTTCTACCTAGTTTTCCATCACGAGCGAGAGACTGAAAAATATTATAGATGGAATCGATAGATTTCTGTTGATGAACAGAAACTTCCAAAGAATGGGACTCACATTCGGCAACCTCCACTGGTCTTTTATCTAAGAAATTAAACGTAGAATCTGAGAAATCAATTTGCACTTGAAACAACCGACAGAAATCACTGCCCAAAATTAAATCATGTTGAACCGAAGGCACTATATAAATGAGAATCTTCCTGGTTACATTATCAACAGACATCGGTACCTCGACGGAATACAGGATGTTTTGTGATTTCCCATCAGCTGTTCTAAGTGTGTGATTTAATGAACGATATTTATTGACTCTCAATTTGGAAAAAAGAGGCTCTAGGATGTGGACACCCTTTTTACCCAAAATGGTACAACAAGACCCCGAATCGACTAAGGCTTCGAATTGAACATCGAGGACACGAACGGTAAGAAAAGGACGATTATCTCGATCCTTAGGAAGGAAAACAGAAACAAGCTCACGGGAGGATTTGGGAGTACAGAAATTACTTATGGTATCTAACCAGCGTTTCCAATCGTGAGGATCGAATTTAACAGGCGTATCAGAGGACGAAACGGTATGATTCGAACGAGGAATCCCGGCCGTAAATTTAGGTAGGAACGTGACACGACCGCCTATCCGCGTTCCTATTTGGCGTTTCCCGGACGACATTTGGGACACGAATTTACAGTTACATCAGCAGTACCACAACGATAACAAAATTTCTTCTTCGCTTTTGAACACTTGGAATAGCCGTGACCCACATCTCCTTAATTCCAGCAAGAAGCTGTTTTGGGTTCTCTCACTACTGTAGAGACAGCCGCGTTAGACGTGGAAGGTCGATTGAGAGGGTTACTAGAAGGCGGTAACGAAACAGAATTTTTGGTAGAAACGGTAGATTTCCTTCGCAATTCATAAGCGACATCTAGTTTCTTACATAACTCAATCAATTCATCAATGGTATCGATGTCTTCCAAGGCCAAAGCCGATATATAATAAGGCAATAAATTTCCTCGAATAATTTTTAATTTAGCTGATTCATTTAATGGAACCGCCAATCGATTAAACAACGTGTTCATTTCAGCAACGAAAATTATTATAGTCTCATTCCGGCGTTGTTTACGAGCCTTTAACTCATCCATGAGTTTATCATCGTGATCGATAGGAAGAAAAGAACGTTTTAAAAGAGTCTCCAGAGAAGACCAATCAGTTACCTTAGAACGAATCGATTTATACCAGACTTGGGCGGAATCGGAAAAAAGATCAAAAGCTGAATTACACAGCTCAGACTCGGAAACGTTTCGCGCAACCTGATAATCTTTTACTTTCTCAATAAACTCAAGAACGTCAGCTTTCCCATCGAATTTAATACCCCATTTATAAACAGGAACGGACTTGAAAGAAGGACTTGCGGCTTCAGGAACCGCAGAATCACGGTGAGAAGGATTTAAAGCACGAAAAGAAACGTCGGTATTGACAGGCTCCATGCATTTATCCAAAACGTCGCTTTCAAATTCAAGGCAAGTACCAAGCCAGGACTCAATGATTTCGCGAATGTGAGTACTATTATCGGCGTTAACGTCATACGTTACACGAGAGATTCTTTTTGAAACGTGCGCAATACGCGAACAAATCCGGCGAATATTCTCATCCCCAACGTGATAAACAGTTCGCTCATCCAGCTCCATAATAGCAGTGGTTATACCTTCTAAGGTACGATTAATAAAGTCAACCTCGGTATCCCAAGTAAATTGGGGATCGGGGATAATTTCAAGTCCCTTATCCAGTGCGCGTTGCAAAGTCTTAATTCTACTAGACCGTGTATTTTTTGCACGTAACTTCCTGATTCGCAGCTCATAATCAAGCTGATCATCGAGAAGAAATCTGGCATGGATCGTATTAAAATCATTATCCATTTTACAAAAAAATTATTACAATCAACTAATGAAACGATAAAGAAACGGCAAAGCCAGCTATTCTTAAAAACCTTCCCCAATATAATTAACGATTGATGATTGGAAACAATAAAGTCGGGCCCCACGTTCAGGGTGCCAAAAATTATATAACCACTTTGTGTTCTCCCGTTGCTCAGTATCCAGGAGCGATGGATGGGTTCGTTAGGGGTTCTTTTGGGTTTTAAAAATAGCTGTTAAAAGGCGCCACCACGATTTATAAAATTGAAGGAATCCCACAATCGTGGAATAGGATTCCGTTAAACAAAATAACGTTGAAATTAAACAATTTAATGATTACCAAAAATAACAAATGGACGTGAAATATACCACTCTAATAATGTGGCCGTTCTTATTATTCTAAAGGAGTTCGAACTCGTTTTAAATTTAGATAATGTATAAAATTAATGAAAATGATTTTAAAATTGAATACCAAGTTCTTTGATTATCAATCACACAGGAGATACGCGATACAAGGTCGCATACCTAAGATAAATCCGGTGTGACTGGACAAATTTTACTAAGAATTTGTAAAAATTTAAATTAACGATGAAATATAATTGATAATCAGCGAAACGTTAAAAAATACAGATTATATAATCGAACAGATAATGATTTTTGAAAAGCGAAATTCATATAAAAAAATCATCAACAGTCTCGTAAAACGTATGCAAAAGTACGTAAATTGAAAATTAAATAAAGATAAAACTTATCGTTTTCGATGGCACGGTACGATGATGTTGCAAGCCACGCCACTGGATGAGTGAAACGCACGGTATCAGGAACGATGAGGGAAACTCCGTTACAGCGAATACAGCCAATTATGCCACTGGATAAGCGATAGTACCCGTACTGGATGAATGACGCCAAAAACGGGATGCTTGAGCAAGCAAAAACTCCGGATTTCTTCCAGGTCTCTAAATATACCCCTAAACAATGGAATTAGAACCCCAAAGAATGAATTTGAAAAGAAAATATTACCTTTCTCCGGGGTATTTAACGATATCGAAAATATTCCACAAAGGAATCGGTACGGTAAATCCCAATTATTAAATTGAAAAAAAACGAAACGTAAACGAACGTCTGACCAATTCAACGTTGAAAAGGGAAGTGAACGCTACAAATTCGGGGTACTGAAAACGTGTTTTCCGAAAACGTGATTGCGCACAGTTCAAAAAGACACCGTGTTCATAAACGCCGTTAGTACTAGTAATTAAGGGCGAAAATAGTATCAACACAATACACAACGCCGTTTTGGCTAACCGAGTACCGGAATTGAAAAAGGCAGAATACTGCAATACCAACAATTATCAGGTTGTTTAAAAATCATTATCACCTCAACTAAAAATCAAAACATCCCCAAACAGCGAAAGATGGTCGAAAACAGAAAATGGAAAGTAAGTAGACCAAATGAAATCAAATTGACGATAATCAAATGGTACCGTTGATCCCCAGCTACGTACAAAATAAAAAGGAAAGGAAAAGGTAGAGAGAGACCTTCAGCTTCGGGAGCCCAGAGCTTAAGAGGGAAGGAAGGAAAAGGGAAACTCCATTAAGCGGGGTTGCATCCCTACCTCTGAAGGTCTACTGCTGAAAGAAGAAGAAACAATAAAGAAAAGACAGGATAAAGGTACGGGACACTGCAGCAGAGACAGCGTGAAGGTTGTTATAGCACACCCTCAAGAAGCTGAAATGGCTCTCAGAAAATCAAGGGTTGGATGGTTGCAAGGACAACGAAAATGCCACCCTGCAACCAATAGAACAGGCCCAAATCTTTGGGATTTAGGACCTAATCCGGAATATTATCCGGAAAATGAAGAACGACAAGTCGATTATATCACGGTGTCCAAAGATCCATCTATAGCGGTAAGAGAAGAGAAACGGTACGGTACGGTAAATAGATGAACTCTCGAACCACCACAATATAACGATATATCGCTCTTCTAGCTACGTCAGATGTTAGTGACGTAAATGGTACCCAAGCAATTAGTAGGACCCTATGGTCTCCTACTCCAGCCAATTTCTCCCAAAAGAAGGAAAATCAGAGCTCCGAACAAAAACGGAAATAAAAGCTATGGAAATGGAACATTTTAATGTTACACATTCTTCTGTCATTTTTGAAACATAACCTCAAAATTGTTTTCAAGCGGTTTTTTGGGCGGGTTTTCTGTGTCGGTTAGTGCTTTTCAATATATAAATGTTTTAAAATAATACAGATTTTGATTTTTCCATAAAAAAGGAATGTATATTCCCTTGACAATTCAATCCATATGATTTGGATTTTTCCATGTTTTTGTTGGGTCTACCGTACTACATTCTGTCAAAATTTCACAATTGAATCATGAATCGAGTTTGTAAGAAGTTTGAACAGAAAAGGGTGTGTGTGGAATCACCGATCTGTGAACAGACTTTTCTTTGACGAGGTGCTGGTTCCTCATTGAGTCTATCTGTGGTTGTGAAATAGCCACGGTTCTCGATTCCCAATTTTGATTTTTATAGTAAGTTTTTTTATTTTAATAAAGTATCTCCAATAGAAAAAATAGTATACAAAACTCGTGCTACGGTACTCGTTTTTAATAAATCTCGGTCTCTCGTCGGGGAAGTTATTAGGCCGGTTCTTAGATTCGGCCCCTTTCAAATTTTTTAAATTATTTTCCGCGATTTTGGACTGTCGTAGAAAAAATAGTATACAATACACGGTCAGAAAATTTCGTTGCAGAACGAGTGTTCACACTCGTTCTGCAACGATTAACTTTCTGATTTTATATTGTAATATACTATTAACTTTTAGTAGAGTAAAGTCGGGTATTATGGAATACCATTTTGTTTTTCGCTATTATTTCTAGAACTAAATCGGTTTATGAAAAAGTGAACTACACTACTATTTCTAGAATTGCCCTTTAACACATTCTATGTAATCAAAACGAAATAACGTTTTTTTCTTAAATATTTGAACAAAAGTAAATTAATATATTTCTGTGGTTTCGACAAAATGGGCGGTTGATATGGACTAGTTTTAGCGTGAAATATGGAATACACTGAAACAAACAAACTAATGAATATAAATTTAATTTAATTGCTCTTTATCGCCAGAAATCACACACATAATATGATGAATATAAATTTTATTTTGGCCTTTATTGGCAAAAATCACAAACATAAACGTCTATTTTGGCCCCCGCACACAATTCGTGTGCCCAAAGTTTGCATACCAAACACTGTATCCAAATTTCGCCTCTTTGGTCTTTTGAAAATAAATTAGAACAGAAAATACATTCTGCCTCTTGAGACGGCGTTTGATCTGCATTAGTTCGACAATTTTCTAAATGTGTTTCACTAGGTCCAGCTATCGTTGGAGAGAACTTTTTTTCCGTCGAAAATCTTTTTTTCTACTGTGTTGATGTTTTTGGTCTTTTTTTACTCGACTGTTCCAATTCTTCCATATTAAGAGGAGAAGTTATACCCTTCGCTTTTCCTGGTTGACGCCCTCTAGAAGCTTTCTTCTTTTTTAGAATCGGAACTGGTTGGACATCTTTAGGCAAAATTAGTTGAGGAGTAGATGTACTTGGTTGCTGGAAGTCCAGTCTGGTTTAGAGTTGTCTGTTGTCGGATATTCTGTCGTAGATACAGTTGCGTCTTTATGTGCCTCTGCGATGAAGTCTTCGTCTGTGAATACATTTCTGTTTACTGGAAACAGAGCTGTTTTCCTAAATCCATTCACGGCTTCTTCGCCACTTTGAAGTTTCAAATAAGCTTTTCCAGAAGTTCGGTTATGTCGAAATGATTTACTTGACGGTTGTTAATTTTTATAAGGCGACAAATTTCTTCATTATAAAATGTTTCTAGGGACCCCATTACAGTTTTATCCAGCGGCTGCAACTTATGTGACGTATGGGGGGTAAGCGAATTATGATAACGAAATTTTCTTTTGCAGTTAGCACACGATCTAAATTTCTTGTGTGTTTACTGGCCGTCTAACCAAAGGAGCACAGGTCTCTTAACTGACGGTTAAACGTGTCCAAGAAAATGATGAAAACATTGAGTAAAGAGGTCGGTTTGTATCCATCAAGAAGCAAACATTGTTCCTGATGGCGCCCCTTTTTTTAACACCTCACTAGCATTTTTGCGGGGAAAAATAATCATTGGTGGGACAAAATTTCCGTTAGCGCTCATACATAGCACAACGGTGATCAAAGAGCCGCGTTCAGCTGATGTAATAGCTCCCACTTGTCTTTTACCTTTCATTGAAAAAACTTGAGGGTGTTTTGACTGGACAATGCAAAGACCTGTCTTATCGACATTGAAGGCTCTACTCGCTGAGAACTGCTTTCGTTCCATTTCTCTCTTCAAAATATCGAAAAGTTCATTCACAGATTTTTTGTTAAAACCCAGAGCTCGGGCAAATGAGGTTGCAATAGATCTTCGCAAGCTTAAAACATTTTGATGTCTTTTGCTGAAGCCCCGAAGCCTATCTTTTCCTGCCGATTCAGTGAGCAATGAAAAAGAATTGGGAATGTTATTTCTTCTTGCAAGTTGAAAATCGAGGGCGCGTATATCTCTTCTGGTTAATCCAAAATATGCCTGATCCATAGCCAAGCAGTGTGTCAACAATTCCTTTTCTAAAATTTCGTTAAGGACAGGTTTACGCCCTAATTTTGTTTTCGACGTGGTCTCAGGATCACCATCTTTTTTTGTTAATCTAAATAGAGTAATTTTCGGAACATTAAAATGTTTGCAGGCCATTAAATATTCATATTTGCCATATTCTTTTCATTCCACTTTTTACGTGGATAACGTTTTTTATCAATGTTTGACATTCTTACACAAGAATAACAGAAATAAGATTTATAAACTAGGTCGATAGATAATCAACTACGGCCAAAACAACAAGATATTGATGTAGAAAATGAAGATGAAGAACAATGTTTATAGGTACTACAAGAATGTATTGCAAATTTTTGTTGATCCGTTACCATGACAATTTCCTTAGGTAGACTAGATTCATTATTAAAGAAGGATAATTTGGAGTATTCCATATTCCCCAACACACGAATTTCCGTCTCAATTGTTTTCTCCGCAGAAACGTTATATGAATACGGTTTTTGTATTATAGCGATTCTACACATTTCTTCTTACCTTTGCTAACAATTACACTTATGAAATTGTTGAATTGATGTCACAAATTAAAAGTAAAAAGATCACTTGAAAAATTCTTTTGACAGCTTGATTAGAAATTTTGAAAAATTTCGAAGATACGATATCATGAGAACATTTTTGTTTAGGACTTCGTTAATTAGATGTTAAAAACAATATATTTCCAATTTTTCCATATTAGCCACCTATTCCATAATACCCGACTTTACTCTATGATATCATTCAATGGATTTTTATTAATTACTTTATAGTTAATATTTTTAAACATAGGTCTGATAACATTCTAAATGAATAAACATCTTAAAAGTCTTTAATAATATTCATATTTGCCTCCACACAGTATTAAAAATTTAACATGCGTATCTACAATACATGAAAATTTCTTCTTTACATCCTTTTCATGTCGATTACCGTAATCTATTGCTTTCGAACGAATAATTTTGCTGTTGTAACCTGACTTCATTAAATCTTCCACAGTACTCTTCGTATCTGTAGACATACGCATCTTACAGATCTCTCCAAAATTACAGGCGGTAAGCCGATCTCTTGCAAATTGTCAATTGTCACGTTGACCGATTTTATCTTGTTGAATCCCGACTAGAAAATTTTTAATACACCCGCTTGGGAACCACTTGGGCTTTCGGATTGGGTCCCAAATTGAGATGTAACGCAAAACTGCCTTGGGTCCCGATTGGACAATCCTAATCATTGCCCAGCAAGGCAATCCCTACCAAATCACAACTAGGGCCTTTCCAATAAAATTCTTGTAGGGCAATCCCAATCAGATCCCATGAAGACAATCTCTATCGAATCCTAGCCAATATTTTCAAATTAGATAGGATGTTCAAATAATATAATAATTTACATAACTTTTTTTTATTAACTAATCGTAATAAATAATAAACAGATACCTAAATCACATTATTTCATTTTTTAATCTAATGAGACGATGGCCATCCCAGTCTCTCGCATTTTGTAATTCTTTCTAATAATGATTTTAAAACAAAATATTAAGTTACTTTCCATGTCAATACTGGATAATTTTTTTTTATTACCTTAAAATTGAGAAAATCACTACGAAACTAGGATATTGGGCATAATGATAACCAAATTGAGGCGTTTTTGAATTATGGCGCCACCGCGTCGCACCATTTGGCAATGTGGGCTGTCCACACTGAATATTAACCAAGGCCTGCTAGATTGTTTAGCGCTTCGCTTATAACAGGCCTGCCCATTTGTTTTCGTTCATTTTCCCGAGAGAAATGCGAACTTTGGCCGCATTGGCGCTAGTTACCGGAATATAAAACGACATAGCTATATTTCTCTATCTTTATTTAGTTACGCCATCTTTGGTTGCTTTGTTTGTTCGTTTTTTGCGGGAAATCTGTTACCAATCATAAATCAAGATTCGTTCAGGTATTGGCGCCACAGTGGCGAAAGTTGGCGTTTCATCAAGAAAGTTCTTTTTATGGAGTTCTCGCCAAATGGGCAGGCCTGTTATAAGGGAAGCGCTAAAAAATCTAGCAGGCCTTGATATAAACAATTGGAGCGACATAACCTTAAGGGAGAAGTTCGCAGAAATGCAACCAAAAAATTACATTGAAATGCTATAAGCCGTATTTTGGAAATATCTCGAAAACGGTAAGGGATATCAAAATGGTGAATATTGCATTCTATTCGAAATGTCATTGTGCAACTCTGTCCCAATGGAAATTTCTTGTTAGTCGGCGGGATTTTCCGAAAATTGTGAAAAATGCTTTTTTCACACACAAATTCATTATTTTTCAGTATTTTTCAAATAAACTGCATATAAGTTAACAAATCAGAATGAAATTCACATGAAAAGATTTATGAAAGTTAAATCTATCTCTGTACCAAACCCAGAGTTGAATTATGTTTTCCGTTTTCTTGAAAATCGCATTTAAAAATACATAATTTTTCCTAGATTTAATAGAAATAGAGACACCCCGATGACAAAACGGACCAATCACAGAATTCTGTTCAACCCATCGTTCACCTTGAAAACTGCAGAATGGACAACAGAGAAACAGATATGTGTTCATCACTTTTCTAACATCTGCAACAACTAACAACTTACAACTGTGGTGACAAAAAATAAGAAAACTAACCCATATAAATTGTATTAAATATTCTTTTGCTCAATGAAAAATCACTAGGCTTCAGCATCAAAGAAATTAATCTACTATTAATGGACTTTTTAATAAATTATAATTATAATAATAATAATAATAATAATAATAATAATAATATTAATAATAAGTTGAACCACAGTACTTGTTAATATCATTATTGTTGCTATTATTATGTATTTATTTATTAATAACTTAAATAAATAATTTTGAAAAAAAAGCATAAAAAATTTTCTGTGTCTATATTTATACATTGTAAGTTAGGTCGAGACTCAAAACTTCAATAGTTCGAAGAGCTCCACATTTATTTTTCACCCGAGCGTTGAGTGGTTCAATCCCGCGGTAGGATTTTGATATAAATTACTTTTGTCACTCTTTTTACCTAAACAAGTTGTCGTTAATTTGTTAAATTTGTAATTATTATTTTATAAGAAAATTTTAATTCTTTTTATCTTATAAAATAGAAAAAAGTTTCAAATAAAAGCTTAAAAAAATTACTACCTGGCAGAGGGTTGAACCCTCCAACATTCAATCGTAAATGAACAATACAACTATTTTAGACATTGGACATTCCAGATGTACGAAATTTATCAGGATTGGAAATTTTAAGTAACTGAAAAATTATTAGAGATAAGTATGGGAAATGCCAAAACCGTCGAATTTTTTGTTTATGCAACCGTATAAAGAGAAATGTACCGGTTCACTCAAAATAAAAAAGATTTTGCGCTTTGAAAAGTAGCTGAAAGAAAAATTGATTTCAGCTAAACTCTGAAATCAGTTTTTTTTTTTAATTCACCGCAAAGTATATAGTGTGAATTTTACTTTTCGGATATGTATATGTATAATCTTAATCTCCAACAAAAATATACCATTTCATTTAAAATCAGAAAATAGAATGCTCTAACTCATATATCGGAGAGTGGTGGAACAACGAAACTATTTTGTAGAGGCTGTTCAAGAGGGAGAACATCTGTATACCAAATTTCAGAAACTTCCATCAATTAAAACTTCTTATACTTTTAATAGGCCAACTTCTTGGCCCACTCTGTATAGTTTGGTATAATAATTTTCAAAAATACTATAATTATTTAAAAAAAAAACAGGTGGTAATTTTTAATTCATAACTAAAGTAGACAGAGTACCATGAAACAATTGTTTATATGAGATATCCGAGAATACCATCAAGGTACATTGAAAATTGTAAAATTTACAGAGCATTTCAACAAAGTTGTAAAAGAATGTAGGCATGCTCAGTCGAGAGTGGTAATTTTAAAAAAGGCAAAAATTCGTAATCTCATGTCAACTACCCTAGCACCTAGTGTAATTACCTACGTTCATTTTGAAATTTTCGCAAAAATTGGATACATTTTTTGTAATTGCCTACACTCAAGCGCCCCAGCTTTTCGAAATATCTAAATCGTCTATTGCAAATAAAACCAACTTTGTCAAATATCTTTTCTCGGCGACAGCAAAATATTTACCCCCCTTACTAGATTTTTAAAAATATAGCACGCCCCTTAGAAACATAACGACCACCTACTAAAATTCCCAAAAAAGAGTGGGAGAAGTATGGAACGAATTTTGGTGGAAGTACCAGGAGATGGTTCAAGGTCGCACCTCACCCTTAAAACAATACGATAAAAATTCGAGTAGTTAATTGTAGTAGAATTTTTATCCCGCACTCTTAGAAATCCATTGGCGTGGTAAGATTGGATTAAATTACATTAGAAAATAGAAAAATTGTCGTTTAAATAAGAAAACTTAGTAATCAAATAAACTACAAAGTCAGCGTGGACTGACAAGAGACACCAGCGTACGTCAAAGATATGTAGCTTATGTTGCCAAATAGTGCGAGCTGATGTAATCATCATTCTGCTTAGAGAGTGAAACGCCTATCGTTAATGATAAATGATAACGTTTCCCGCACGTTCAGATGTATGTTTGTAGAAGCAATAGTCATAATATTTCGTTAATTTTACATTGGATAATCCTAGATAGTTCCCAACCATATCCCAGTAAGGCAAAACATATATAGGGTCGTCCCAATGTGGTCCCAATCAAATCCCAGTTAGTCAATTATAATGGACAAAAAGGACGAGACTATAACGAAAATAAAAAACAAATAATCGGAAACTACTCAGGAGATAAAAATTAGACAAGTACAGCAAGAAAGAAGAAGAACAATTTATCTTCGAAGATTGGACGCGACAACAACTAAACCAGAGGTCCAAGAGGCCATTACAAAAACATTGGGGCAAAGCCATCATATTTAACAGTTGGAGACACAAGACCAACAAAAAATAACACACAAACCGTTACAGTAATAACTGACGAGACATCTGCTAAAAGACTAATCGATATTAAATTTATTCAAATTGGGATAATACGTGCAAGAGTTGAAGAAAGAATCACAGTAATACAGTGCTTCAAATGTTTAAATTATGGTCATGTTGCAACGGAATGTACCGGAAACGTAGATAAATCGGGCAGCTGTTTCAACTGTGGAGAAACAGGCCACCAAACAAAAGATTGTAAAAATGAAACACACTGTCCAGTATGTAACGAACATGGCCACAAAATGGGCAGTATCAAGTGTAATAAATTTCGAGTAGCTTTGAACGAGAGAAGGAAACGACTAAAAACGGTCACCGACGATGTATTCATATAGAAACTTAAGAACTATGGGCTGTGATAAGAAAACGCCAGAAGACAGTGATATGGAATTTTATTTGCTTATTATGTACATCTATTTACAACTTTTTAATAATTACATAATCTTATGTTACAGAAACACACCAAAAGACACGCCACTGGACTCGGCCATACTGAAACAAATACAAAACGAAATAATTAAAATAAAAATAACAGCAAAAATAAAATTAACTACACCAATGGAGAGTGCGACGCCTATGGATATGATAAGAACTAAATATTATCATAAACAAAATGGTCGAATCAGTTATTTATTAAATTTTAAAAATGATCAATTATACTTAGATATTATGGTATATAGTGGATGGTGTCTGATTTACTGTGATATAATTAACTGTGATATATTCAACTTCTTATCTTGTATCTGTGATGATTGTACATTTAATAATTTAACTCGTTATGATATCTGTATCATGGTATCGTTGTTATGGTGTGGTAAAATTTACATAGATCTTAATTATTTAATTATTAATTCATGGTATTGTAACTGTGTAAATAACTTTCCTGGCGCCTCCACCAAAGTTTTCTGTGATATTGTTGGTTGCCTGTGGTGGCGGGGTTACATGTGGTACCTGAATATTCTGATGATATTACACAACTATTTATGGTCTGTGATAATGGATTTAATAAACACAAACTGTGATATAATGGCTGTGATGATTTGGAAAATTCTGATGGTATTATACTGTGATTTATGGTCTGTGATAATGGATTTAATAGAAGTAAACTGTGATAAAACGGCAGCGATAGCTTGGAGAAATCTAACTACATATTTTATTACTTTGTTAAATGCTTACAATCTCATATGTCAGTGTAACTTCCCATTCTTTGTTTTAGAAGCGGCAACAGAGGCGGTGTTATTCTTTCTTTTTCGATACTCTTCATGGTTTTAAAATGTCTGTAAGCAAATGTTAATCGAAGCAGGGCTGCGATGGATATTATGTATGTGACCGCAGCTGATATGGAGGTAGACCTAGTACTATTATCAGAACCTAACATTAAATCGGTGAAGAACAAAAGTTCATGGAACAATGATAAAAAAATAGATGCATCGATATGGCAGAGAACAAACACAGACACTATACTACAATCTTCTAGCATTGATGGTGCCGTATGGATCGAGTTTGATCGCTTTGTAATTTATTCTTGCTATATTTCGCCCAT
This sequence comes from Mylabris phalerata, assembly GCA_020740385.1. Lineage (NCBI taxonomy): Eukaryota > Metazoa > Arthropoda > Insecta > Coleoptera > Meloidae > Mylabris > Mylabris phalerata. Next base: position 7,692 of record JAJEOX010000093.1, on the reverse strand, counting down.
CATTTCCATACAAAGGTACGAGAACTATTTGCTTATTTTAACCAATGATTTAAGGAAATGGAATAAGAATATTATTTTGGCTGGGGACTTCAATGCGAAATCCACCGAATGGGGATCCGACTACATAGATCGCAGAGGCGATCTCTTATCTGAGCTATAATCGCAGTTTGATTTGGTAGTAATTAATAAAGGAAACAAACCAACATTCGAAAGTCAAACAGGAAAATCGCGAATTGATGTCACTTCTGTATCACAATCGATTGTAAATAATGACATTGTGTGGCAAGTTGTCGACAATGAAAGCCTAAGCGATCATAACCACATATACTTTGAAATTAGTACCGATCGATTTAACAGAAGTAAACAGAAAACCAACATTTATCGAACCATGTACGGTAAAATAAATAAAAGGAGTGTTGATAAAATTTGGAACTTTTATTCGATCTATGTTCTTTTATTCTTTTACTAAGCTTTCTGCCGGACTCACCTATGTAAGTGGCGTCACAATTATCACAACTGGTTCTATAAACACCATTTAATTCTAGCATATCATCTTTATCTAATCCGTTGAACAACAAAGAATAGAGTGTGTCTCCAGCTTTCTATGATGATTTAATACTGAATTTTGAAAGTATCCTATTTATTTGATTAGAAAAATTGTTGTATTTAAATGGTTTATAACAAATTGAATTATTTTCCGATGTTGATTTTCGAACGTACAATGGATCCAATTTTATTTTTACTTTATGAAAAATTCTTAGTACAAAACGTTTTGTATAGTTATTTAATAACGCTAAATTTACAATATTTTTAAATTCGATTTCTTAATTTATTCGATTTATTAATTTCGATTTCGATTTATTTGATATTTTACTTACAAAGACAAACACGCAAACGATAAAACACATATTGGGGTTGTAGAACATTATAACTTTAAATAATTTTTGCCAATTTAATAATCGAGTATTTAAAATAAATGAAGGACTCCCAATGGGAATGCCAGCATCTAGTTTGATAGCTGATTTTTAACTTGACCATTTCGAACAAAATTACATTCTTCATAATAATAATTCTTTTTATAATAATGTTAAGTTCTGGGCTAGATATATGGACGATATTTTTGAATTGGTGGAATTTGATGATGATGATGATGATACGTTGTTGAATCTGCATAAATTTATTAATAGTTTACATCAAAAATTAAAATTTACTGTTGAATTGGAATATAATAACACTATAAATTTTCTTGATTTATCAATTTCAATTGATAGAACAAACAAAAAATTTAATTATAATTTATTTAAAAAGCCTACAACTTGTAGTGCCTTAATTTCTTTTGATTCTCATCATTATATTTTACATAAACAATCGGTTTCTGAATATTTATTCAGAAGATTGATTAAAACACCTTTATCAGAACAGAAGAGTATTTCAAGGAGCAGGGAAGGGTTTTTGGAAATTCGGATGCAGTTTAGAGTTACAGAAGGATATATAAAAGCATGTTTTTTAGCATTTTTCAAAAGTACTTTCCTTATAACTTGACAAATATTGCTTGTTTTCTAATGAATTTCACATAACTTGTAGCAAATTAAGAGCGCTTTTCAAATCTACCCAGAAGTTTCCGATCGCATTGTTAGTTTTTGGAAAAATTGATGAAACGCTTAGACATTGTAATTTAATTTTTTTACAGACAGTTTTAAACTAAGACAACTGAACCAGGGCTCGTTTAAAAGCTAATAAATAGCAGATTATTTTGAGAGTAGTTTGAGATTGAAATTTGGAAAATTTACTGGAAATTTATGGTGGGGAAAGGTGGGAAACTTTTACCGATAGTTTTTATCTGTTAAAATCAATTATTTTTGTATAAAGTGTATTGCAATTTATACATCATTTCATTATTTTTCCAACAGTATCATTGTTGCTGTAAAAAAATTGAAAATCGTTTGGGAAATTAATGATAAACAAAACTATATTTATATAAATAATAAAACTACATTTATCGTGTGAAAAGCCGATAGTGATAGTTCCATAGCTACTTTTAATTTGCTACACAAGCAATGTTCGCATTTGTGTGGGGAACATAACTTTAAATTTCGGGATCTCCACAAAACACAGTGATTGATAAGAAAACCTTTATTTTCTATAATTACGTGATAGAGAGATTCTCTGTCGAGAGCTCATCTTTTTCTCTACTTACAACCAACTGTTTATATATAAATTTGAAAAATGAGAGGGGATAAAAACAGCCCTTATTGGGCACCCTCGTTTAGGTGGGGTGATCGGACTATACAACTAAACAAGCAATATTTCTGAAGTTATGAGGGAAAATATCAAAAAATCTGTAAAAAAATGCTAAAAAACATGTTTTTATATTTCCTTCTGTAACTCTAGATTACATCCAAATATCCAAAAACCCGACATCAACTTCCCTGCTCCTTGAACTGTTCTTTTAAATGCTGTTTTGATCATTAAAATCCGTTGGAAAATAAACGAGTGACATCATTTCTTTTAAGGGCCTCTTGCGGGCCCTTAAAATTAATTAATAACGTCTGTATCACAAATTAATAACTCAAAGCAACTATCGGATTATCAGATAATTCGAGAAATCGACACTTTTTACAAAAATAATAGACCAATCGGAAACAGGAAAGAATTATCTACCTAACCGTATGTATTTCAGAGCAAAATAATTAATTTTAATATGTGAAAACAATGCCGGAAAAACCAGTTGGTTTTATTTTTATTTTATATTTTTTTTTATAATCTGTATTTTTAAATGGATGTCATAACTAGAGATAGGATTTGGCACCGTAGAGCGTGCCGGTCAAAATCTACTCTCCTGATAAATTCGAGTAGAGCGGAATGTTATTTTCTGTTTTAATCGAGGCTTTTCGTCGCCAACAAAACGAGTTGCTCTATAGCGATAGCAGCAGAATGTTGAAAAACAATAGACCATTTAAAATATCCGCATGACCGATCGAGGTCATTCGTAAAACGCAGGCGTTTGATTGTACTGTAAATTCAATGGAATGGGTTCTCCCTCCTGAATATTCTTATAGTAACTCGTTTGGGCTAATAAACATATGATTTGTACGTAAAGAAATTTAAAATATTTTAATTTAATTTAATATTTTAATTATTATTTCAGACTATAATTTGTAAATAATAATGATTTTTCGTCTCCAATAGTTTACAACATACAAGAAGTTATTTAATCAGAATTATAGAACAACTACGCCAATGGTTGGTTCGACGCGTTGAAATACTTATGGCGAAACTGTAGATCCTAACATTAGTCATAACAAATTTTTAAAAACATTGATTTGATTTTGTCCATATAATATACAGTATGTCCACGGATCGAGTTCCAAAGAGGAAAAATTTTCTTATTTAGCATTTTACAAGAACCATGTATTCTTGATAAAAGTTTTTGCATGTCCCGAAACGGCCAATTCAGCTTTAACCTTTTCAAAAAAAATAGTTTCAGATAAAACCTGGAAAAAATCAAATACAAAATTTTTAATTTTATTAACTCAACAACAAAAATAACCAATAACTATTCTACTCAATCCATTCACCACCATTTTCAACGCATAATTCTAATTTCCGACGCAATTCCCTATAACTTCTTCGAATTTCTTCCTGAGTTAAGTGCGCCTCTCTAATCCTCCCCTTTAAATTTTCTACATTTGGAGGAAGATTATTTACGTAAACTAATTGTTTTAAACGACCCCAAAGATAAAAATCAGTCATAGTCAAATCAGGGCTCTTTGGTGGCCATAACACGGGACCATTTCGGTCTATCCAATTTTGTCCAAATTGCTGATTTAACCATTCTACAACAATCCGAGCATAATTTGCCGGACAACTGTCTTGTTGGAAATAACACCCTGCGAAATAATTAACTGGCAAATCGTCCAACGTTTCATAGAGAAAATTTTGCATCATATCCAAGTATGTATGCTGATTGACAGTATTATCAAAAAAATACGGTCAATGATACCATACCAAGAAATTGCACACCACACATTAACTTTCGCCGAATACTGACGGTTGTGAGGGATTCGGAAATTAGAATCACTCCAATATCTTACATGTTGAGATGCGACAGTACTATTTGTAGAAAAAGTGGCCTCATCGGAGAAAATAATATTTCGGTAAAAATATTGATTATCCATAATTAGAGCGCCCATCCACAGACAAAAATCCAAGCGTTTCGCAGGATCTCCGGGTTCCAATGCGTGATTAAAGATGGGCTTATAATGAATAATAGCAATTGCCATGGTAACGCATCTTGTTTTTTGGGACTTAGAAAAAATTTCAACTGAGACGAAAAATTTTAGATTTTTATTTGAAATTAAAAGAAATTTTGCAGAGGTTAAAACTGAATTGGTCGTTTCAGGACATGCAAAAACTTTTATCAAGAATACGTTTTCTTGTAAAATGCAAAATAAAAAAATTTTCCTCTTTGGAACTCGATCCGTGGACATACGGTATATACAAATAAAGATACTTACTATTACATATGTATAATATATTCTATTATAAATAATCATATTTTACTTATCAAGATTTTTCTTTTTTTTTCTGTTGAATCGTTTTCGTTACTGAATATGAGTATTATTTCCTCCCATGCACGTCTTTTATGAATTTTGTGTTTATAACTTTCATCAACTATGTTTGAATAGTATATAAATATTTAGACTTTCTAGGCGCCTGAATTAAAAACAGGCGTCAAATTTTGGTCATGTGAACACGCATTTGAACAACATATGAATATCAAATACAGTGGAGCCTTGATAACTAAAAATGTAAAGCTACGGTTTCCTAGGAAGCGTGACCCTCATACAGGTTAGGCAGATAGATAGGCCGATTGGAGAGATAGACAGAGGGATAGTAAGACAAAGTAGGTGGACAAATATTAAAAACGAAAGCGATTTGTTCCGCCCACAATAAGTCCCTTGACCAAACCCACTTTCATCCAAAGAAGAAAATTTACCTGTTCGGAATTCTACAAATTTTCGATAAAAACCAGCTTTAGGGGACTTGCGATTCTTGTTGCACTTTTGTGGCACATTGATTTAAATAAAGATGGAGCTATCTTTAAAATACGGTTATCCCTATTTCTATTCGATCAATTGCTTTCTGGTCGTAATATTAAGGCGAATTTTTAATAATTTTTTTGTCTCCAAACAAATGCAACATTGATCGAATTATTTAACAAATATAAAGTAGGTTCAGATGTATTGATATTTTTAGAATAGATCTTATGAAATGTTTGGCTTATTGTCTCAATTAAATATCATATTAGAAGGCATGTGGTTGTTCATATAATATGTTCAATAACAATTTTTATGTTTCTGTTAGAAAGTAGGAAAAGAAGATTAAAGAAAATCTTGTTGATCAATTGTTGTTAGGAGTGAGACGATTTCCTTTCTTTGATGGAACAGCCGATAAACTGTAGTTTTTTTCGCTTTAGCACTCTCTATGGAACCAGTATTGGCAAAGTGGCAAAAAAACACCTGCATTTACCGATGGAATAAACATTTATTTTAAAATTTTAATGAAGTTAAAAAAATAATTGACAAGTATAAAAAAAAAAACAAATTAAAAAGTAATACTGATATTGCACAGGACAATATTGTACAAATATAATCAATTTTAGAACCAACATAGTATTTATTTTTATTTTCATCAATATTGTCTCCAAAAATACTTTTATTACAAGTTATTAAAAATTCGCCCTAATTAATGTTACGACTAGATAGCAATTGATCGAATAGAAATAGGAATAACCGTATTTTAAAGATCGCTCCGTCTTTATTTAAATCAATGTGCCACAAGAGTGTGACAAGAACTGCAAATCTTCTAAATCTGGTTTTTATGGAAAATTTGTAAAACTCCAAGCAGGTAAATTTTCTTCTTAGGACGAAAGTGGTTTGTTTGGCCAAGGGACTAAGGGTGGGCGGCCCAAATCGCCATCGTTTTTAATATTTGTCTACCTACTTTGTCTATCTCTGTCTTACTATCCCTCTGTCTATCTCTATAATGGGCCTAGCTATCTGCCTAACCTGTATAGCGGTCGTCAATGTGCGATGGTGACGTCACCGATTACTGTGCCTATGCTTTCTAATACATGTGGTTTCCAATGGAGCGGTAGAGCCCATCGTAACGTAATGTAGCGGTACCGTCACATTTATGACGGTGGACGTTACGGTGAAGGGACTATTTTTCAACGTTTTTTTACGGCGAGCGGCCACCGTTTTCTGAACAAAATGTCCAGTATTTATTTACTTAAAAATATAATTCTTAAACAATGGCGATACGAGTTAATCTATAAAGCAAAAATTCCATAAAAATATGATAATTACTATTAAATATTAATAAATATTAAAAATAATATTTATGATGTTACAGACTTCGCAAAATTTGACTTGAATGAATTATAATTTTAAATACAATTAGCAGGCTAATTTTCACGTATCTAACAATTTCTAATTGTTTTAAGGTATTGCAAAATTGAAATAAAATGAGACGATTTGGACACAGAACGTTCAACATCCGCTTACTTTACAACTAGAGAGTCGTCACGTACGCCGTATATTTACTTGCCTCTATTATGACGTCACCTCAACGTCTTAATACGGCCGTTATATGACGGTACCGCTTCCTAGGAAACCGGAAAGAGATTTTTAGTTATCGAGGTTTTTAGTTATCAAGGTTCTAAGATTTTCGTGGTTATTTTGAAAGTTTTTATTAAAAATTATACGGAGTCTATTTTAATTGATTAGTTTATTCATTTAAACAATTATTTATTGTTAAATTTTATAATACTAAATAGTATTGCGAAATCTTTCCTTATTGATTTATTTATTTAATATCTATGCGATACCGGTTACGGACTTATACGTCCATCATCAGTCGCTCCTGTTTAACAATAATACATAAATAAGTACATAATAGACAAATAAAAACGATTTAAGATTTAGATTTAGAGAACAACAGATTACTTACGTTAAAAATAAGTCAATTGGATTGTTTTTTAAAATAATTTTCATGCAATCTGTGATCCTCGAGCACACATAATACACCGCCCGTCACCTTGTAGTCAAACCGCCCAAAACTCCTATTAATTGTCAAGTGATTGGAAACAAATTTTAAGGATTTATAGGGGGGTTCTCAGAGAACATTTTAGCAAAATTAGGTTCACGTAGCTCATTCGGAAATGAGTGAAATCAACTCTAACTTTTGAATATGCAACAATTGGCAGAGGGTTTTTCACACATTAAAAGTGTTGAATTAATGCGATACATTCGTTAAGTCAGACTACGAAATACAAAAATGATCAATTCAACCACAATTATAACAAATCAATCAACAAAAACACACCTATTATTATATATACACACTATATTATTTATAGCAGAGGGCTTTTTTCATATAATTCTATCAATAGCAGCCTAAGTCGATTATATCTTACAATGTTTCAATTTACTTTACAATCTTTATGTAAATATTATTTTACTGTAAAATATGAACTGTAGTATCGATTAAATTAACAATATATCAATTTTAATTGAGTCATTTAACTAGATGTATTAATTAATCAAAAATATTTTATATTTTAATTTAGTTAATTTTTAACTGCCATACATTAATTCACACGCGTGGTTTTATTATTTGACATTTGAC
>JAJEOX010000092.1:0-44840 GCA_020740385.1 Mylabris phalerata | reverse complement strand
ATAATAGCAGTGGTTATACCTTCTAAGGTACGGTTAATAATATCAACCTCGGTATCCCAAGTAAATTTGGGATCGGGGATAATTTCAAGTCCCTTATCCAGTGCGCGTTGCAAAGTCTTAATTCTACTAGACCGGGTATTTTTTGCACGTAACTTCCTGATTCGCAGCTCATAATCAAGCTGATCATCAAGAAGAAATCTAGCATGGATCGTATTAAAATCATTATCCATTTTACAAAAAAATTATTACAGTCAAATAATGAAACGATAAAGAAACGGCAAAGCCAGCTATTCTTAAAAACCTTCCCCAATATAATTAACGATTGATGAATTGGAAACAATAAAGTCGAGCCCCACGTTCAGGGCGCCAAAAATTATATAACCAACACTTTGTGTTCTCCCGTTGCTCAGTATCCAGGAGCGATGGATGGGTTCGGTTAGGGGTTCTTTTGGGTTTTAAAAATAGCTGTTAAAGGGCGCCACCACGATTTATAAAATTTATAGAATCCCACAATCGTGGAATAGGATTCCGTTAAACAAAATAACGTTGAAATTAAACAATTTAATGATTAACAAAAAAATAACAAATGGAAGGAAATATACCACTCTAATAACTGTGGTTTAATTTCCTATTTTGCTAATAGAGTTCGAACTCGTTTTAAATTTAGATAATTTATAAAATTAATGAAAATGATTTTTAAAATTTACTACTAGATTCTTTGATTATCAATCACACAGGAGATACGCGATACAAGGTCACATACCTTAGATAAATCCTGTGTGACTGGACAATTTAACAAAGAATTAGCAAAAATTGAAACCAAAGAGAAAATATAATAGTTAATTAACGAAACGTTCAAAATAATACAAATTATATTATTGAACGGATAATGATCTTAGCGAAACGCAATTTGCATAGAAAATCAAAAAAAAACAGTCTCGTAGGACGTAGGCAAAAGTACGTTAATAGAAACATTAAATAAAGATTAAACTTATCGTTTTCGATGCCACGGTACGATGATGTAATCCACGCCACGCCACTGGATGAGTGAAACGCACGGTATCAGGAACGACGAAGGAAATACCCTACGGTGAATGCAGCCAATTACGCCACTGAATGAGCGATAGTACCCGTACTGGATGAATAACGCCAAAAAAATGCTTGTGCAAACCAAAAACTCCGGATTTATTCCAGGTCTCTAAAGATACCCCTAAACAATCGAATTAGAACCCCAAAGAATGAATTTGAAAAGAAAATATTACCTTTCTCCGGGGTATTTAACGATATCGAAAATATTCCACAAAGGAATCGGTACGGTAAATCCCAATTATTAAATTGAAAAAAAACGAAACGTAAACGAACGTCTGACCAATTCAACGTTGAAAAGGGAAGTGAACGCTACAAATTCAGGGTACTGAAAACGTGTTTTCCGAAAACGTGATTGCGCACAGTTCAAAACGACACCGTGTTCATAAACGCCGTTAGTACTAGTAATTAAGGGCGAAAATAGAATAAACACAATACACAACGCCGTTTTGGCTAACCGAGTACCGGAAATGAAAAAGGCAGAATACTGCAATACCGACAATTATCAGGTTGTTTAAAAATCGTTATCACCTCAACTAAAAATCAAAACATCCCCAAACAGCGAAAGATGGTCGAAAACAGAAAATGGAAAGTAAGTAGACCAAATGAAATCAAACTTACGATAATCAAATGGTACCGTTGATCCCCCGATACGTACAATAATAAAAAGGAAAGGAAAAGGGTAGAGAGAGACCTTCAGTTTCGGGAGCCCAGAGCTTAAGAGGGAAGGAAGGAAAAGGGAAACTCCATTAAGCGGGGTTGCATCCCTACCTCTGAAGGTCTACTGCTGAAAGAAGTAGAAACAATAAAGAAAAACAGGATAAAGGTACGGGACACTGCAGCAGAGACAGTGTGAAGGTTGTTATAGCACACCCTCAAGAAGCTGAAATGGCTCTTAGAAAATCAAGGGTTGGATGGTTGCAAGGCCAACGAAAATGCCACCCTGCAACCAATAGAACAGGCCTACATCTTATAGATATAGGACCTAATCCGGAATATTATCCGGAAAATGAAGAACCACAAGTCGATCACATCACGGTGTCCAAATATCCATCTATAGCGGTAAGAAAAGAGAAACGGTACGGTACGGTAAATAGATGAACACTCGAACCACCACAATATAACGACATATCGCTCTTCTAGCTACGTCAGATATTATGACGGAAATGGTACCCAAGCAATTAGTAGGACCCTATGGCCTCCTACTCCAGCCAATGTCTCCCCAAAGGAAGAAAATCAAAGCTCAGAACAAAAACGGAAACGATAGTCAGGGAAATGGAACATTTTAATGTTACAAGTGTAAATTATTAGAACTTCGTAGTACCATACAAACTTACACGAACTTTAGTGAGGGCAAACGGCGAGATTAACATTCACTCTCCTGTTCTTTCGTTTTTAAAATGTTTAGGAGAGTTATGATAAGTGGAGGAGCTTCACACGTTCTTGAATGTTTTATCTAGAATAAAGTTGTTCAATAGTTGCCTGAGAATAAGTATTCATTGAATGTCTTGGGACTTCACGAAGTTACATGAAAGTCAATTCGAGGATTTTTGAAGTCCCGTACAAACCTACACGAATTTTAATTCAGGGGATAAATGACGGTAGTAGCCTCGACTCTCTAGCGATTTTGATCCATTTAATTGTTATGAGCGTTATGATTGGACGGGGGCTACATACAAGAAAGCAAGCAATATTTTTTACAAAGTTGTTCAATGGTTGTTCTAGAATATGTATTCACAGAACGTCGTGAGATCTCACAAAGTTATATGAAAGGTAATTCGCAAAATTTCCTAGTACCACACAAACTTACACGAATTTTGATTCAGAGGGTAAAGTCGAAATCAGCCTTGACTCTCTTGTAATTTTGAGTCTTTTAATTGTTAGGAGCGTTATGATTGTAGGACGGGCTACACACAATATATAAGGCATTATTTAGGACAAAGTCGTTCAATGGTTGCTTGATAATATGTATTTACAGCACGTCGAGGGACCTTACAAATTTACTTGAGTGTAAATTAATGGAACTTCGTAGTACCAAACAAACTTACACGAATTTTAGTGAGGGCAAACGGCGAGAGAAGCATTCAATCTCTTGTTATTTCGTTTTTAAATGGTTAGGAGTGTTATGATATGTGGAGGAGCTACACACGTGCTTGAAAGCTCTATCTAGAATAAAGTTGTTTAATAGTTGCCTGAGAATAAGTATTCATTGAATGTCTTGAGATTTCACGAAGTTACATAAAAGTTAATTCGAGGATTTTTGAAGTCCGAACAGACCTACACGAATTTTGATTCAGGGGGTAAATGACGGGAGTAGCCTTGACTCTCTTGCAATTTTGATCCGTTTAATTGTTATGAGAGTTATGATTGGACGGCGGGCTACATCTAGAAAGAAAGCATAATTTTTTACAAAGTTGTTCAATGGTTGTTCTAGAATATGTATTCACAGAACGTCGTGGGACCTCACAAAGTTATATAAAACGTAATTCGCGAAATTTCCTAGTACCACATAAACTTACACTAATTTTGATTCAGAGGGTAAATGTCGGGAGTAGCCTCGACTCTCTTGTAATTTAGATTCATTTAATTGTGAGGAGCGTAATGATTGGAGGACGGGATACATACAATATATAAGGCATTATTTTGGACAAAGTTGTTCAATGGTTGCTTGATAATATGTATTTACAGAACGTCGAGGGACCTAACCTATTCTCTTCAGTGTAAATTAATGGAACGTTGTAGGACCATACAAACTTATACGAACTTTAGTGAGGGCTTACAGCGAGAGTAGCATTCAATCTCTTGTTATTTCCGTTTTTAAATGGTTAGGAGTGTTATGATAAGTGGAGGAGCTACACACGTGCTTGAAAGTTTGATCTAGAAAATAGTTGTTCAATAGTTGCCTGAGAATAAGTATTCATTGAATGCCTTGAGACTTCACGAAGTTACATGAATGTTAATTCGAGGATTTTTGAAGTCCCGAACAAACCTACACGAATCTTGATTCAGGGGGTAAATGACGGGAGTAGCCTTGACTCTCTTGCAATTTTGTCCATTCAATTGTTATGAGCGTTATGATTGGACGGCGGGCTACATCCTAGAAAGAAAGCATAATTTTTTACAAAGTTGTTCAATGGTTGTTCTAGAATACGTATTCACAGAACGTCGTGAGATCTCACAAAGTTATATGAAAGGTAATTCGCAAAATTTCCTAGTACCACACAAACTTACACGAATTTTGATTCAGAGGGTAAATGTCGAAATCAGCCTTGACTCTCTTGTAATTTTGATTCATTTAATTGTTAGGAGCGTAATGATTGGAGGACGGGCTACACACAATATATAAGGAATTGTTCATTATGTGGACAAAATAAGATATGATATATTAAAAGATGTTATATAATAAAAATAAAAAGATTTTCCAATCAGACCTATAACTACTTTCTATAATTCACCTATTGTTGGTCTAGCTAAATTAATCGTAAAAATCATTAAGTCCTTAAATTTTAAACCTAAACATTGTATTAATAATACGGCTGAATTAATCGATAAAATCAATAAATTAAAAATCGACAATGTTAATGATATAACTCTATTTTCATTTGATGTAACTAATTTATATTCAAATGTACCTATAGACGTTGTTAAAAACATTTTTGCTGATTTTCTAAATAATAATAATGTTCTACCAGCTGATAAAGGTAACATCGTTCAAATTCTACATCATGTGATAACTAATAATTATTGCCAATTTAATTACGAATTTTATAAAAGCAATGATGGCCTACCTATGGGTATGCCAGCCTCAGGGTTACTTGCTAATATGTTTATGGATTACGTTGAAAATAATCAGATCTTAAATAACTCTAATCCCTATTATAATAATATTCTATTATGGTGTAGATATGTCGATGATATTCTAATAGTATATAACAATCAGAATAGAGATGAAATTAAACATCTAAATGAATACATAAATGGTCTTTACAATAAACTAAAATTTACAACTGAAATAGAAACAGACAAACAACTAAATTTCCTTGATTTGACAATAATTAGAAATATAATCAACAATAAATTAGAGATTAATATATTTCGAAAACCTACTAGCAGCAGTAGTTTGATCCCTTTTAATTCTGAACATCATAATAGCCATAAATTTGCTGCATTTCATTTTTTCTTCAATCGGCTCTTAAAAACACCCTTAAATGAAAGTAACTTTAACAGTGAATTAAATACTATTTTTCAATTGTCTACAATTAATGGTTTTCCAATACCGATAATTAAAAAATTATTGCATAAAATCAAAATAAAAAACGATCCTTTATATATAAAAAACAATAAAAATAAAAACTGCAATACTGCTGAAAATATTCAATATGTCTCATTTAACTACAACCGTATATCGAGACAAATCTACCCTCTCTTAAATAAATTCGAAATTATTCCCACCTTTAGATCTAACAAAACTTTATATAATGTATTAAAAAATAATATTGATAAAGATGAACAATTAGAAAGATCTGGTGTTTACCGAATAAAATGTGATCAATGTAATTGCTTTTATATTGGTGAATCTGGTAGAAACATTAAAACGCGTATTAACGAACATCGTAAATATTCTTCCTCAAAATTCTATCAACATTTGGACTCTACCGGTAACCAATCTAAGGATAATAGTAACGTAAAAACGTTACATAATTGCTGTAAGGGGAGGAGACTCATTTTACTTGAATCATTGGAAATTCATAAACAAAAAACTAATAATGATTTATTAAATGACCAAATTGACTTGAGTTTCACTCCCTTATTTACTTATCTAAACAATCTACAAATATAAAATGCATGATGGTCGTTTCTTTTTCTAATTCTATTTTCTAAAGTGTTTTTTTAAGATGTTAAATTCATATTAAATTCTTTAGATATCACTATTTCGATTATAACCAGTTTAAATTTTAAATTTTGTATTTTCTAGAAAAATAACTCATTTTACGACTAGACTTTCTACTATTCGCTTGTTTAAATATAATATAATAATATAATAATAAAATAATTCTCGAGATTAATTTTGTATTTAGTTGTATAACTATTTATTGTCGTTTTATTGATGTATTTTGATTTCATATCATTCAATATTAAAAATTGTGTTCTAAAGGTGTAAATTTGACGTACGTTTAACTTTTTCTTCTTTTTTAAAATAAAATTTTTAAAAAATGTAATATAATTTTCTCAGGTGCAACTGAAGATGGGAGTTTAGCTCCCGAAACTAGTTTTGCGAAAATAAATACTGTAATAAGAAGTTGACTTAATCTTTTTATTTTTATTATATAACATATTTTATTATAAGGAATTGTTTTGGACAAAGTTGTTCAATGGTTGCTTGATAATATGTATTTACAGAACGTCGAGGGACCTAACCTATTCTCTTCAGTGTAAATTAATGGAACGTTGTAGGACCATACAAACTTATACGAACTTTAGTGAGGGCTTACAGCGAGAGTAACATTCAATCTCTTGTTATTCCGTTTTTAAATGGTTAGGAGTGTTATGATAAGTGGAGGAGCTACACACGTGCTTGAAAGTTTGATCTAGAAAATAGTTGTTCAATAGTTGCCTGAGAATAAGTATTCATTGAATGCCTTGAGACTTCACGAAGTTACATGAATGTTAATTCGAGGATTTTTGAAGTCCCGAACAAACCTACACGAATCTTGATTCAGGGGGTAAATGACGGGAGTAGCCTTGACTCTCTTGCAATTTTGTCCATTCAATTGTTATGAGCGTTATGATTGGACGGCGGGCTACATCCTAGAAAGAAAGCATAATTTTTTACAAAGTTGTTCAATGGTTGTTCTAGAATACGTATTCACAGAACGTCGTGAGATCTCACAAAGTTATATGAAAGGTAATTCGCAAAATTTCCTAGTACCACACAAACTTACACGAATTTTGATTCAGAGGGTAAATGTCGAAATCAGCCTTGACTCTCTTGTAATTTTGATTCATTTAATTGTTAGGAGCGTAATGATTGGAGGACGGGCTACACACAATATATAAGGAATTGTTCATTATGTGGACAAAATAAGATATGATATATTAAAAGATGTTATATAATAAAAATAAAAAGATTTTCCAATCAGACCTATAACTACTTTCTATAATTCACCTATTGTTGGTCTAGCTAAATTAATCGTAAAAATCATTAAGTCCTTAAATTTTAAACCTAAACATTGTATTAATAATACGGCTGAATTAATCGATAAAATCAATAAATTAAAAATCGACAATGTTAATGATATAACTCTATTTTCATTTGATGTAACTAATTTATATTCAAATGTACCTATAGACGTTGTTAAAAACATTTTTGCTGATTTTCTAAATAATAATAATGTTCTACCAGCTGATAAAGGTAACATCGTTCAAATTCTACATCATGTGATAACTAATAATTATTGCCAATTTAATTACGAATTTTATAAAAGCAATGATGGCCTACCTATGGGTATGCCAGCCTCAGGGTTACTTGCTAATATGTTTATGGATTACGTTGAAAATAATCAGATCTTAAATAACTCTAATCCCTATTATAATAATATTCTATTATGGTGTAGATATGTCGATGATATTCTAATAGTATATAACAATCAGAATAGAGATGAAATTAAACATCTAAATGAATACATAAATGGTCTTTACAATAAACTAAAATTTACAACTGAAATAGAAACAGACAAACAACTAAATTTCCTTGATTTGACAATAATTAGAAATATAATCAACAATAAATTAGAGATTAATATATTTCGAAAACCTACTAGCAGCAGTAGTTTGATCCCTTTTAATTCTGAACATCATAATAGCCATAAATTTGCTGCATTTCATTTTTTCTTCAATCGGCTCTTAAAAACACCCTTAAATGAAAGTAACTTTAACAGTGAATTAAATACTATTTTTCAATTGTCTACAATTAATGGTTTTCCAATACCGATAATTAAAAAATTATTGCATAAAATCAAAATAAAAAACGATCCTTTATATATAAAAAAACAATAAAAATAAAAACTGCAATACTGCTGAAAATATTCAATATGTCTCATTTAACTACAACCGTATATCGAGACAAATCTACCCTCTCTTAAATAAATTCGAAATTATTCCCACCTTTAGATCTAACAAAACTTTATATAATGTATTAAAAAATAATATTGATAAAGATGAACAATTAGAAAGATCTGGTGTTTACCGAATAAAATGTGATCAATGTAATTGCTTTTATATTGGTGAATCTGGTAGAAACATTAAAACGCGTATTAACGAACATCGTAAATATTCTTCCTCAAAATTCTATCAACATTTGGACTCTACCGGTAACCAATCTAAGGATAATAGTAACGTAAAAACGTTACATAATTGCTGTAAGGGGAGGAGACTCATTTTACTTGAATCATTGGAAATTCATAAACAAAAAACTAATAATGATTTATTAAATGACCAAATTGACTTGAGTTTCACTCCCTTATTTACTTATCTAAACAATCTACAAATATAAAATGCATGATGGTCGTTTCTTTTTCTAATTCTATTTTCTAAAGTGTTTTTTTAAGATGTTAAATTCATATTAAATTCTTTAGATATCACTATTTCGATTATAACCAGTTTAAATTTTAAATTTTGTATTTTCTAGAAAAATAACTCATTTTACGACTAGACTTTCTACTATTCGCTTGTTTAAATATAATATAATAATATATAAATAATAAAATAATTCTCGAGATTAATTTTGTATTTAGTTGTATAACTATTTATTGTCGTTTTATTGATGTATTTTGATTTCATATCATTCAATATTAAAAATTGTGTTCTAAAGGTGTAAATTTGACGTACGTTTAACTTTTTCTTCTTTTTTAAAATAAAATTTTTAAAAAATGTAATATAATTTTCTCAGGTGCAACTGAAGATGGGAGTTTAGCTCCCGAAACTAGTTTTGCGAAAATAAATACTGTAATAAGAAGTTGACTTAATCTTTTTATTTTTATTATATAACATATTTTATTATAAGGAATTGTTTTGGACAAAGTTGTTCAATGGTTGCTTGATAATATGTATTTACAGAACGTCGAGGGACCTAACCTATTCTCTTCAGTGTAAATTAATGGAACGTTGTAGGACCATACAAACTTATACGAACTTTAGTGAGGGCTTACAGCGAGAGTAACATTCAATCTCTTGTTATTCCGTTTTTAAATGGTTAGGAGTGTTATGATAAGTGGAGGAGCTACACACGTGCTTGAAAGTTTGATCTAGAAAATAGTTGTTCAATAGTTGCCTGAGAATAAGTATTCATTGAATGCCTTGAGACTTCACGAAGTTACATGAATGTTAATTCGAGGATTTTTGAAGTCCCGAACAAACCTACACGAATCTTGATTCAGGGGGTAAATGACGGGAGTAGCCTTGACTCTCTTGCAATTTTGTCCATTCAATTGTTATGAGCGTTATGATTGGACGGCGGGCTACATCCTAGAAAGAAAGCATAATTTTTTACAAAGTTGTTCAATGGTTGTTCTAGAATACGTATTCACAGAACGTCGTGAGATCTCACAAAGTTATATGAAAGGTAATTCGCAAAATTTCCTAGTACCACACAAACTTACACGAATTTTGATTCAGAGGGTAAATGTCGAAATCAGCCTTGACTCTCTTGTAATTTTGATTCATTTAATTGTTAGGAGCGTAATGATTGGAGGACGGGCTACACACAATATATAAGGAATTGTTCATTATGTGGACAAAATAAGATATGATATATTAAAAGATGTTATATAATAAAAATAAAAAGATTTTCCAATCAGACCTATAACTACTTTCTATAATTCACCTATTGTTGGTCTAGCTAAATTAATCGTAAAAATCATTAAGTCCTTAAATTTTAAACCTAAACATTGTATTAATAATACGGCTGAATTAATCGATAAAATCAATAAATTAAAAATCGACAATGTTAATGATATAACTCTATTTTCATTTGATGTAACTAATTTATATTCAAATGTACCTATAGACGTTGTTAAAAACATTTTTGCTGATTTTCTAAATAATAATAATGTTCTACCAGCTGATAAAGGTAACATCGTTCAAATTCTACATCATGTGATAACTAATAATTATTGCCAATTTAATTACGAATTTTATAAAAGCAATGATGGCCTACCTATGGGTATGCCAGCCTCAGGGTTACTTGCTAATATGTTTATGGATTACGTTGAAAATAATCAGATCTTAAATAACTCTAATCCCTATTATAATAATATTCTATTATGGTGTAGATATGTCGATGATATTCTAATAGTATATAACAATCAGAATAGAGATGAAATTAAACATCTAAATGAATACATAAATGGTCTTTACAATAAACTAAAATTTACAACTGAAATAGAAACAGACAAACAACTAAATTTCCTTGATTTGACAATAATTAGAAATATAATCAACAATAAATTAGAGATTAATATATTTCGAAAACCTACTAGCAGCAGTAGTTTGATCCCTTTTAATTCTGAACATCATAATAGCCATAAATTTGCTGCATTTCATTTTTTCTTCAATCGGCTCTTAAAAACACCCTTAAATGAAAGTAACTTTAACAGTGAATTAAATACTATTTTTCAATTGTCTACAATTAATGGTTTTCCAATACCGATAATTAAAAAATTATTGCATAAAATCAAAATAAAAAACGATCCTTTATATATAAAAAACAATAAAAATAAAAACTGCAATACTGCTGAAAATATTCAATATGTCTCATTTAACTACAACCGTATATCGAGACAAATCTACCCTCTCTTAAATAAATTCGAAATTATTCCCACCTTTAGATCTAACAAAACTTTATATAATGTATTAAAAAATAATATTGATAAAGATGAACAATTAGAAAGATCTGGTGTTTACCGAATAAAATGTGATCAATGTAATTGCTTTTATATTGGTGAATCTGGTAGAAACATTAAAACGCGTATTAACGAACATCGTAAATATTCTTCCTCAAAATTCTATCAACATTTGGACTCTACCGGTAACCAATCTAAGGATAATAGTAACGTAAAAACGTTACATAATTGCTGTAAGGGGAGGAGACTCATTTTACTTGAATCATTGGAAATTCATAAACAAAAAACTAATAATGATTTATTAAATGACCAAATTGACTTGAGTTTCACTCCCTTATTTACTTATCTAAACAATCTACAAATATAAAATGCATGATGGTCGTTTCTTTTTCTAATTCTATTTTCTAAAGTGTTTTTTTAAGATGTTAAATTCATATTAAATTCTTTAGATATCACTATTTCGATTATAACCAGTTTAAATTTTAAATTTTGTATTTTCTAGAAAAATAACTCATTTTACGACTAGACTTTCTACTATTCGCTTGTTTAAATATAATATAATAATATATAAATAATAAAATAATTCTCGAGATTAATTTTGTATTTAGTTGTATAACTATTTATTGTCGTTTTATTGATGTATTTTGATTTCATATCATTCAATATTAAAAATTGTGTTCTAAAGGTGTAAATTTGACGTACGTTTAACTTTTTCTTCTTTTTTAAAATAAAATTTTTAAAAAATGTAATATAATTTTCTCAGGTGCAACTGAAGATGGGAGTTTAGCTCCCGAAACTAGTTTTGCGAAAATAAATACTGTAATAAGAAGTTGACTTAATCTTTTTATTTTTATTATATAACATATTTTATTATAAGGAATTGTTTTGGACAAAGTTGTTCAATGGTTGCTTGATAATATGTATTTACAGAACGTCGAGGGACCTAACCTATTCTCTTCAGTGTAAATTAATGGAACGTTGTAGGACCATACAAACTTATACGAACTTTAGTGAGGGCTTACAGCGAGAGTAGCATTCAATCTCTTGTTATTCCGTTTTTAAATGGTTAGGAGTGTTATGATAAGTGGAGGAGCTACACACGTGCTTGAAAGTTTGATCTAGAAAATAGTTGTTCAATAGTTGCCTGAGAATAAGTATTCATTGAATGACTTGAGACTTCACGAAGTTACATGAATGTTAATTCGAGGATTTTTGAAGTCCCGAACAAACCTACACGAATCTTGATTCAGGGGGTAAATGACGGGAGTAGCCTTGACTCTCTTGCAATTTTGTCCATTCAATTGTTATGAGCGTTATGATTGGACGGCGGGCTACATCCTAGAAAGAAAGCATAATTTTTTACAAAGTTGTTCAATGGTTGTTCTAGAATACGTATTCACAGAACGTCGTGAGATCTCACAAAGTTATATGAAAGGTAATTCGCAAAATTTCCTAGTACCACACAAACTTACACGAATTTTGATTCAGAGGGTAAATGTCGAAATCAGCCTTGACTCTCTTGTAATTTTGATTCATTTAATTGTTAGGAGCGTAATGATTGGAGGACGGGCTACACACAATATATAAGGAATTGTTCATTATGTGGACAAAATAAGATATGATATATTAAAAGATGTTATATAATAAAAATAAAAAGATTTTCCAATCAGACCTATAACTACTTTCTATAATTCACCTATTGTTGGTCTAGCTAAATTAATCGTAAAAATCATTAAGTCCTTAAATTTTAAACCTAAACATTGTATTAATAATACGGCTGAATTAATCGATAAAATCAATAAATTAAAAATCGACAATGTTAATGATATAACTCTATTTTCATTTGATGTAACTAATTTATATTCAAATGTACCTATAGACGTTGTTAAAAACATTTTTGCTGATTTTCTAAATAATAATAATGTTCTACCAGCTGATAAAGGTAACATCGTTCAAATTCTACATCATGTGATAACTAATAATTATTGCCAATTTAATTACGAATTTTATAAAAGCAATGATGGCCTACCTATGGGTATGCCAGCCTCAGGGTTACTTGCTAATATGTTTATGGATTACGTTGAAAATAATCAGATCTTAAATAACTCTAATCCCTATTATAATAATATTCTATTATGGTGTAGATATGTCGATGATATTCTAATAGTATATAACAATCAGAATAGAGATGAAATTAAACATCTAAATGAATACATAAATGGTCTTTACAATAAACTAAAATTTACAACTGAAATAGAAACAGACAAACAACTAAATTTCCTTGATTTGACAATAATTAGAAATATAATCAACAATAAATTAGAGATTAATATATTTCGAAAACCTACTAGCAGCAGTAGTTTGATCCCTTTTAATTCTGAACATCATAATAGCCATAAATTTGCTGCATTTCATTTTTTCTTCAATCGGCTCTTAAAAACACCCTTAAATGAAAGTAACTTTAACAGTGAATTAAATACTATTTTTCAATTGTCTACAATTAATGGTTTTCCAATACCGATAATTAAAAAATTATTGCATAAAATCAAAATAAAAAACGATCCTTTATATATAAAAAACAATAAAAATAAAAACTGCAATACTGCTGAAAATATTCAATATGTCTCATTTAACTACAACCGTATATCGAGACAAATCTACCCTCTCTTAAATAAATTCGAAATTATTCCCACCTTTAGATCTAACAAAACTTTATATAATGTATTAAAAAATAATATTGATAAAGATGAACAATTAGAAAGATCTGGTGTTTACCGAATAAAATGTGATCAATGTAATTGCTTTTATATTGGTGAATCTGGTAGAAACATTAAAACGCGTATTAACGAACATCGTAAATATTCTTCCTCAAAATTCTATCAACATTTGGACTCTACCGGTAACCAATCTAAGGATAATAGTAACGTAAAAACGTTACATAATTGCTGTAAGGGGAGGAGACTCATTTTACTTGAATCATTGGAAATTCATAAACAAAAAACTAATAATGATTTATTAAATGACCAAATTGACTTGAGTTTCACTCCCTTATTTACTTATCTAAACAATCTACAAATATAAAATGCATGATGGTCGTTTCTTTTTCTAATTCTATTTTCTAAAGTGTTTTTTTAAGATGTTAAATTCATATTAAATTCTTTAGATATCACTATTTCGATTATAACCAGTTTAAATTTTAAATTTTGTATTTTCTAGAAAAATAACTCATTTTACGACTAGACTTTCTACTATTCGCTTGTTTAAATATAATATAATAATATATAAATAATAAAATAATTCTCGAGATTAATTTTGTATTTAGTTGTATAACTATTTATTGTCGTTTTATTGATGTATTTTGATTTCATATCATTCAATATTAAAAATTGTGTTCTAAAGGTGTAAATTTGACGTACGTTTAACTTTTTCTTCTTTTTTAAAATAAAATTTTTAAAAAATGTATTATAATTTTCTCAGGTGCAACTGAAGATGGGAGTTTAGCTCCCGAAACTAGTTTTGCGAAAATAAATACTGTAATAAGAAGTTGACTTAATCTTTTTATTTTTATTATATAACATATTTTAATATAAGGAATTGTTTTGGACAAAGTTGTTCAATGGTTGCTTGATAATATGATTTTACAGAACGTCGAGGGACCTAATAAATTCTCTTGAGTGTAAGTTAATGGAACTTCGTAGTACCATACAAACTTACACGAACATTAGTGAGGGCAAACGGTGAGAGTAGCCTTCACTCTCTTGTTATTTCGTTTGCAAATGGTTAGGAGAATTATGATAAGTGGAGGAGCTACACACCTGCTTGAAAGTTTTATCTAGAATCAAGTTGTTCAATAGTTGCCTGAGAATAAGTATTCAATGAATGTCTTGAGACTTCACGAAGTTACATGAAAGTAAATTCGAAAATTCTTGAAGTCCCGAACAAACCTACACGAATTTTAATTCAGGGCGTAAATGACGGGAGTTGCCTTGACTCTCTTGCAATTTTGATCCATTTAATTGTGATGAGCGTTGTGATTGTACGGCGGGCTACATCCAAGAAAGCAATCATTATTTTTTACAAAGTTGTTCAATGGTTGTTCTAGAATATGTATTCACAGAACGTCGTGGGACCTCACAAAGTTATATGAAAGGATTAATTCGCGAAATTTCCTAGTACCACACAAACTTACACGAATTTAGATTCAGAGGCTAAATGTCGAAATCAGCCTTGACTCTCTTGTAATTTTGATTCATTTAATTGTTAGGAGCGTTATGATTGGAGGACGGGCTACACAAAATATATAAGGCATTATTTTGGACAAAGTCGTTCAATGGTTGCTTGATAATTTGTATTTACAGAATGTCGAGGGACCTTACAAATTCTCTAGAGTGTAAATTAATGGAACATCGTAGTACCAAACAAACTTACACGAATTTTAGTGGGAGCAAACGGCGAGAGTAGCATTCAATCTCTTGTAATTTCGTTTTTAAATGGTTAGGAGTGTTATGATAAGTGGAGGAGCTACACACGTGCTTGAAAGCTTTATCTAGAATAGAGTTGTTCTAATAGTTGCCTGAGAATAAGTATTCATTGTATGTCTAGAGATTTCACGAAGTTACATGAAATTTAATTCGAGGATTTTTGAAGTCTCGAACAAACCTACACGAATATTAATTCAGGGGGTAAATGACGGGAGTAGCCTTGAATCTTTTGCAATTTTGATCCATTTAATTGT
Source organism: Mylabris phalerata (assembly GCA_020740385.1). NCBI lineage: Eukaryota > Metazoa > Arthropoda > Insecta > Coleoptera > Meloidae > Mylabris > Mylabris phalerata. The sequence goes on along the minus strand of JAJEOX010000092.1, from coordinate 29,120 downwards.
TATGAGCGTTATGATTGGACGGCGGGCTACATCCTAGAAAAAAAGCATTATTTTTTACAAAGTTGTTCAATGGTTGTTCTAGAATATGTATTCACAGAACGTCGTGGGACCTCACAAAGTTATATGAAAGGTAATTCGCGAAATTTCCTAGTACCACACAAACTTACACGAATTTTGTTTCAGAGGGTAAATGTCGGGAGTAGCCTTGACTCTCTTGTAACTTTGATTCATTTATTTAGTTAGGAGCGTAATGACTGGAGGACGGGCTACACACAATAAATAAAGCTTTATTTTGGACAAAGTTGTTCAATGGTTGCTTGATAATATGTTTTTACAGAACGTCGAGGGACCTAACAAATTCTCTTGAGTGTAAATTAATGGAACTTCGTAGTACCATACAAACTTACACGAACATTAGTGAGGGCAAACGGTGAGAGTAGCCTTCACTCTCTTGTTATTTCGTTTTCAAATGGTTAGGAGAGTTATGATAAGTGGAGGAGCTACACACCTGCTTGAAAGTTTTATCTAGAATAAAGTTGTTCAATAGTTGCCTGAGAATAAGTATTCAATGAATGTCTTGAGACTTCACGAAGTTACATGAAAGTAAATTCGAAAATTCTTGAAGTCCCGAACAAACCTACACGAATTTTAATTCAGGGCGTAAATGACGGGAGTTGCCTTGACTCTCTTGCAATTTTGATCCATTTAATTGTGATGAGCGTTGTGATTGTACGGCGGGCTACATCCAAGAAAGCAATCATTATTTTTTACAAAGTTGTTCAATGGTTTTTCTAGAATATGTATTCACAGAACGTCGTGGGACCTCACAAAGTTATATGAAAGGAAATTCGCAAAATTTCCTAGTACCACACAAACTTACACGAATTTAGATTCAGAGGCTAAATGTCGAAATCAGCCTTGACTCTCTTGTAATTTTGATTCATTTAATTGTTAGGAGCGTTACGATTGGAGGACGGGCTACACAAAATATATAAGGCATTATTTTGGACAAAGTCGTTCAATGGTTGCTTGATAATTTGTATTTACAGAATGTCGAGGGTCCTTACAAATTCTCTTGAGTGTAAATTAATGGAACATCGTAGTACCAAACAAACTTACACGAATTTTAGTGGGAGCAAACGGCGAGAGTAGCATTCAATCTCTTGTAATTTCGTTTTTAAATGGTTAGGAGTGTAATGATAAGTGGAGGAGCTACACACGTGCTTGAAAGCTTTATCTAAAATAGAGTTGTTCTATAGTTGCCAGAGAATAAGTATTCATTGTATGTCTAGAGATTTCACGAAGTTACATGAAATTTAATTCGAGGATTTTTGAAGTCTCGAACAAACCTACACGGATTTTAATTCAGGGGGTAAATGACGGGAGTAGCCTTGACTCTTTTGCAATTTTGATCCATTTAATTGTTATGAGCGTTATGATTGGACGGCGGGCTGCATCCCAGAAAGGAAGCATTATTTTTTACAAAGTTGTTCAATGGTTGCTTAATAATATGCATTCTCAGAACGTCGAGGTACCTCACAAAGTTACATGACAGTTAATTCGCCATATTTCCTAGTACCACACAAACTTACACGAATTTTAATTCTGAGTGTAAATTTCGGGAGTTGCCTTGACTCTCTTGTAACTTTGATTCATTAATTTGTTAGGAGCGTAATGACTGGAGGACGGGCTACACACAATAAATAAAGCATTATTTTGGACAAAGTTGTTCAATGGGTGCTTGAGAATATGTTTTTACAGAACGTCGTGGTCCCTCACAAAGTTACATGAAAGTTAATTCGCGATATTTCCAAGTACCACACAAACTTACACGAATTTATATTCTGAGGGTAAATTCTAATTCACTGGGCAAATATAGGCTAGTTGCCTTGACCCTCTTGTTGTTTCGTTACATTTAATAGTTAGGAATGCCATGAAGGTTGGACGGGCTGCACACAATACTGAAAGCATTATTTTGAATCAAGTTATTTAAAGGTCGCTTGAGAAAATGAACTCATAGAACGTCGTGGGTCCTCATGAAGCTCCATGAATGGTAATTCGTGGAATTTCCTAGTACCACGCGAACTTACACGAACTTAATTATGACTGCAAAAGGTGGGAGTGGCCTTGACTCTCTTGTAATTTTGATTCACTTAATTGTTAAGAGCGTTGTGATAGGAGGACGGGCTACACACAAGAAAGAAAGCATAATTTTGGACAAAGTTGTTCACTGGTTACTTGAGAATATGTATTTACAGAACGTTGAGTGACGTAACAAATTTACTGGAGTGTTAATTAATGGAACTTTGTAGTACCACACAAACTTACACGAACTTTAGTTCAGAGGGCAAACGGCGGGATCAGCTTTCGCTTTCTTCTTATTTCGTTTTAAAATAGTAAGGAGTGTTATGATAAGTGGAGGAGATACACACGAGCATGAAAGCTTTATCTAGAATAAAGTTGTTCAATTGTTGCCTGAGAATAAGTATTGGTTGAATGTTTTGAGACCTCACGAAGTAACATGAAAGTAAATTAGAGGATTTTTGAAGTCCCGAACAAACCTACACTAATTTTCATTCAGGGGTAAAATGGCGGGAGTAGCCCCGAATCTTTCGCAATTGTGATCCATTTAATTGTAATGGGCGTTATGGTTGGACGGCGGGCTACGTCCTAGAAAGGAAGCACAATTTTTTACAAAGGTGTTCAATGGTTGCTTAATAATATGTATTCACAGAACGTCGTGGGACCTCACAAAGTTACTTGAAAGTTAACTCGCAAAATTTCCTAGTACCACACAAATTCAAACCATTATCCATCATTGGTATTATACAAATCAAGAGATTTAGAAGATAAGTTCAAACCAATGTATTTATTTAGAATGTTGTACATAGCGTGGTAATAGTTTCGGCGATTCTCCATCTTCAGCCACTCAGCTACAAAATTTATCAATTACAATATAATGATTATACAATTTTTAGTTTTTGACTCACTCAAAAATGCACAAATGATAAGTTGTAGATTACAGATTTCAACCATATAGTTCTTATTGTCACAGTTGGGTTATCGAATATAAAATAGAGTTACAAAAGTAACTATGTCACAATCGGTTAATCAAATCATTACAATCGAATATAAATAGAGTGACAAAAATAACTATGTCACAATCGGTTAATTAAATTATTATAATCGAATAAGACTTACAACTTATATTATGTCACGTTGTAACTATGATTTTATCAAATTTTTTAATTTTTAAAAAATACAATAATTAAACTTATGTATAGTCACACCATCGAGATCCATATGTATTCCAGTGATGTGACTACACCAAGGGCGTTGGTTAATTAGAATTTTTAAAATTTTTTAAAGAAACATGTTAAATGAATAAAAGTTAAAATTAGAATGAACTAGAACTTTTCCTGCAATGGCGTACATTGATGTTTTTAGATTTTAAACTGTGATACGCACACATGGCGGAATTTTTGAAATTTATGTTATATTAAGTATGGTTAATGCACTTGAAGGGAGGTTCAAAGTTAATTTCAATTTGGTCGTTTAAAATATTATGATTGCGATGTTTATAAATTACGAATGCTTCTAATAATTTCATTTTGAAACTTTTGCACATTTGTGCAACAATTTGACATTATTTAGATCGATTTCATGTTTTTCTTTAGTTATATGTTGATATATTGATGAGTTATTATGTTTTTGATGTTCTTTAATCCGCATTGATAATTTTCGACCAGTTTCGCCAATGTATATCATATCACAGTCTTTACAATTGATTTTGTATACATCACTTTCATTGAAAATATTGATTTTATTATTAATTTATATCGAATATTAATTATTATTTGTTCTGAAAGCTGGTTCAATTTTATATTTGTTGAGGATTCTTTTTAGGCCATTTGCATAACAATTATATGTGAATTTACGATATGTAAGATTTGGATTATGATTATCATTATGGTACAGTGGATCACGTCTTTTTAATGCTATTATTGATTAATTTATCGATTGTTTTTGTACTGTAACCATTGTACGTTGCTAATTGTTTTATGATGTTAGTTTCTTTATCAAAATTTTTAGGTTCCAACTCTTTTCTGAACGCTCTATCAATTAAACAATTTAATGCTGCCATTTTATGTTGGAATGGATGGCAAGAATCAATCGGTATGAGAGCACTACATTTGGTTGATTTTCTATAGATATCAAATTGGAATTTGTTATCAGTTTTTATAATTTTTAAATCTAAGAAATTCAATGTATTATCATTTTCTAATTCAATTGTGAATTTAATATTTTTATTGAAATTGTTCAGAAAATTATGAAAGTATTCTAATGTTTTGACGTTACCTTTCCAAATGATTATGGTATCATCGACATATCGTTTATATAGGACTATGTGTTTATCGAAAAGGCTTTTTTGATTCAGAATGTAACGATTTTCAAGGTGGTCAAGAAACAGGTCAGCAAGCATACCCGATATTGGATTACCCATAGGTAGTCCTTCATTGATTTTATAAAAGTTATCATTAAATTCACAATAATTAGTTGTTACAACGAATTTTAATATTTCGAATAAATTTTTTTGATCAATTTTATTATCGAATATATTTTTTATATATTTATTGGCGATTTCAAGAGTTGCATCGATAGGAACATTACTATACAAGTTTGTTATGTCAAACGATACCATCAACAGATTGTTATTATAGTTTATAGATTTAATTGTGTTGTAAGCTTCAACTGAGTTTTTGACCGTATGTTTTGGTTTGAAGTTTAGGATGTTTAGTAGGAGTTTAGAAAGGTTATTTGTGAGTGTGTTGTAAAAGGTAGTTATGAGTCTGATGGGGAGATTGGGTTTGTGTATTTTTATTAGGCTGTCTAATTTTGGTAGTCTAGGGTTCATGGGGATTAGGTTGTTAATTTGGGTATATTTTTTAATGGTGCAGGTAGTCTTTTTTATTAAATTTTTTGTATTGAATATGATATCGTTTAACGGTGATTTTTGAATTAGTTGGTAATAATTACTATTAAGATATTCAATTGTTTTATCGATATACAGTTGTTTATACATTACAACATTCCCGGCTCCTTTATCGGCTTTAACGAAATGGCATTACAAGTCTCGATTTTGTTTTTAAGATTTTTTATATTATTCATTATTTTCAATGTGTTATATTGTTTTTTCCCCTTAGTGTTATTGAGTAATTTTTCTTGTTTTTTAATGTAATATTTACAATCATTTCTGATGGTATTTTCGTCTGGATGTCCTTTAATTGCCGTGTCAATTTCGATTGCCATGATTGGAATTGGGTTATTATTCGGGGATATGGAAAATTTATGATATCTATTAAGTGTGTATAATTCATCGGTTGTAAATTGTATGTTGGTAATATTAGTGAAATTATTATGAAATTTGTAATTACCATTATTTGTATTTGACGTGGTGTTTCCGTTTTGATTTTTATTTTTCTGTGTCTGATAGAGATGTTCGATCTTCCTTCGGTGTCGTTGGACAATGGTGAAGTTTTCATAAGCTACGAAATCCATGATGTTGTCATAAATTTCATCTAATTCGATGTTGTGAAGTAATTTCGATAAATCTCTAAAGGTGTATAGTAGCTTCGTATTTAACCAATTCATTTTTGAGTAATGTTCTCTACGCTCTCTTCTCATTATTTTAATTTCGAATTGATGTCTATGTTGGGTGTTGATGTTTTTATTATTAATTTTAGCGAAATTTGGAGTGATGTCCTTACTAATACTTGTATCGATTAAGTTGATGTGGAGTCTGCATCTCTCTCTCTTCATTTGTAGCTAAGTAAATTTGGAAATAAGTGAACTAACTTTAAATGATTTCAAACAATTATCCATCATTGGTATAATACAAATCAAAAGATTAAGAAGATAAATTCAAACCAATGTATTTATTTAGAATGTTTTACATAGCGTGGTACTAGTTTCGGCGATTGGCCATCTTCAGCCTCTCAGCAACAAAATTTATTTATTACAATATAATGATTATACAATTTTTAGTTTTTGACTCAATCAAAAATGCACAAATGATAAGTTGTAGATTACAGATTTTAACCATATAGTTCTCATTGTCACAATTGGGTTATCGAATATAAAATAGAGTTACAAAAGTAATTATGTCACAATCGGTTAATCAAATCATTACAATCGAAGAAAAATAGAGTTACAAAAGTAACTATGTCACAATCGGTTAATTAAATTATTATAATCGAATAGGACTTACAACTTATATTATTTCACGTTGTAACTATGATTTTATCAAATTTTTTAATTTTTAAAAAATACAATAATTAAACTTATGTATAGTCACACCATCGAGATCCATATGTATTCCGGTGATGTGACTACACCAAGGGCGTTGGTTAATTAGAATTTTTAAAATTTTTTAAAGAAACTTGTTAAATGAATAAAAGTTAAAATTAGAAGGAACTAGAACTTTTCCTGCAATGGCGTACATTGATGTTTTTAGATTTTAAACTGTGATACGCACACATGGCGGGATTTTTGAAATTTATGTTATTTTAAGTATTGTTAATGCACTTGAAGAGTGGTTCAAAGTTAATTTCAATTTGGTCGTTTAAAATATTATGATTACGATGTTTATAAATTACGAATGCTTCTAATAATTTCATTTTGAACCTTTTGCACATTTGTGCAACAATTTGACATTATTTAGATCGATTTCATGTTTTTCTTCAGTTATATGTTGATACATAGATGAGTTCTTATGTTTTTGATGTTCTTTAATCCGAATTGAAAATTTTCGACCTGTTTCGCCAATGTATATCATATCACAGACTTTACAATTGAGTTTGTATACACCACTTTCATTGAAGATATTGATTTTATTATTATTTAATATCGAATATAAATTTTTATTTGTTCCGAAAGCTGGTTCAATTTTATATTTGTTGAGGATTCTTTTTAGGCGATTTGCATAACAATTAAATGTGAATTTACGATATGTAAGATTTGGATTATGATTATCATTATGGTACAGTGGATCACGTTTTTTAATGTTATTATAGATTATTTTATCGATTGTTTTTGTACTGTAACCATTGTACGTTGCTAATTGTTTTATGATGTTAGTTTCTTTATCAAAATTTTTTGGTTCCAACTCTATTCTGAACGCTCTATCAATTAAACAATTTAATGCTGCCATTTTATGTTGGAATGGATGGCAAGAATCAATCGGTATGAGAGCACTACATTTGGTTGGTTTTCTATAGATATCAAATTGGAATTTGTTATCAGTTTTTATAATTTTTAAATCTAAGAAATTCAATGTATTATCATTTTCTAATTCAATTGTGAATTTAATATTTTTATTGAAATTGTTCAGAAAATTATGAAAGTATTCTAATGTTTTGACGTTACCTTTCCAAATGATTATGGTATCATCGACATATCGTTTATATAGGACTATGTGTGTTTATCGAAAAGGCTTTTTTGATTCAGAATGTAACGATTTTCAAGGTGGTCAAGAAACAGGTCAGCAAGCATACCCGATATTGGATTACCCATAGGTAGTCCTTCATTGATTTTATAAAAGTTATCATTAAATTCACAATAATTAGTTGTTACAACGAATTTTAATATTTCGAATAAATTTTTTTGATTAATATCATTATCGAATTTATTTTTTATATATTTATTGGCGATTTCAAGAGTTGCATCGATAGGAACATTACTATACAAGTTTGTTATGTCAAACGATACCATCAACAGATTGTTATTATAGTTTATAGATTTAATTGTGTTGTAAGCTTCAACTGAGTTTTTGACCGTGCGTTTTGGTTTGAAGTTCAGGATGTTTAGTAGGAGTTTAGAAAGGTTATTTGTGGTGGTGTTGTAAAAGGTTGTTATGGGTCTGATGGGGAGATTGGGTTTGTGTATTTTTATTAGGCTGTTTAATTTTGGTAGTCTAGGATTCATGGGAATTAGGTTGTTAATTTGGGTATATTTTTTAAAGGTGCAGGTAGTCTTTTTTATTAAATTTTTTGTATTGAATATGATATCGTTTAACGGTGATTTTCGAATTAGTTGGTAATTATTACTATTAAGATATTCAATTGTTTTATCGATATACAGTTGTTTATACATTACAACATTCCCGGCTCCTTTATCAGCTTTAACGAAAATGGCATTACAAGTCTCGATTTTGTTTTTAAGATTTTTTATATTATTCATTTTTATCGATGTGTTATATTGTTTTTTCCCCTTAGTGTTATTGAGTAATTTTTCTTGTTTTTTAATGTAATATTTACAATCATTTCTGAAGTTATTTTCGTCTGGATGTCCTTTAATTGCCGAGTCAATTTCGATTGCCATGATTGGAATTGGGTTATTATTCGGGGATATGGAAAATTTATGATATCTATTAAGTGTGTATAATTCATCGGTTGTAAATTGTATGTTGGTTAGATTAGTGAAATTATTATGAAATTTGTAATTACCATAATTTGTATTTGACGTGGTGTTTCCGTTCAGATTTTTATTTTTCTGTGTCTGATGGAGCTGTTCGATCTTCCTTCTGTGTCGTTGGACAATGGTGAAGTTTTCATAAGCTACGAGATCCATGATGTTGTTACAAATTTCATCTAATTCGATGTTGTGAAGTAATTTCGATAAATTTATAAAGGTGTATAGTAGCTTCGTTTTTAACCAATTCATTTTTGAGTAATGTTCTCTACGCTCGCTTCTCATTATTTTAATTTCGAATTGATGTCTATGTTGGATGTTGATGTTTTTATTATTAATTTTAGCGAAATTTGGAGTGATGTCCTTACTAATACATGTATCGATAAAGTTGATGTGGAGTCTGCATCTCTCTCTTCATTTGTAGCTGGGTAAATTTGGAAATAAGTGAACTAACTTTAAATAAATTCAAACAATTATCCATCATTGGTATATAATACAAATCAATAGATTAAGAAGATAAGTTCAAACCAATGTATTTATTTAGAATGTTTTACATAGCGTGGTACTCGTTTCGGCGATTCGCCATATTCAGCCACCCAGCTACAAAATTTTTTAATTACAATATAATGATTATACAATTTTTAGTTTTTGACTCACTCAAAAATGCACAAATGATTAGTTGTAGATTACAGATTTCAACCATATAGTTCCTATTGTCACAATTGGGTTATCGAATATAAAATAGAGTTACAAATGTAACTATATCACAATCGGTTAATCAAATCATTACAATCGAATACAAATAGAGTTAAAAAAGTAACTATGTCACAATCGGTTAATTAAATTATTATAATAGAATAAGACTTACAACTTATATTATTTCACGTTGTAACTATGATTTTATCAAATTTTTGAATTTTTAAAAAACACAATAATTAAACTTATGTATAGTCACACCATCGAGATCCATATGTATTCCGGTGATGTGACTACACCAAGATAGTTCGTTCGGAATAGAGTTGGAACCAAAACATTATGATAAAGAAATTAACATCATAAAACAATTAGCAACGTATAAAGGTTACAGTACAAAAACAATCGATATATTAATCAATAATAAAATAAAAAAACGTGATCCTCTGTACGATAATGATAATCATAATCCAAATCTTACATTTCGTAAATTCACATGTAATTGTTATGCAAATGGCCTAAAAAGAATGCTCAACAAATATAAAATTGAACCAGCTTTCGGAACAAATAATAATTTATATTCGATATTAAATAATAATAAAATCAATATTTTCAATGAAAGTGGTGTATACAAACTCAATTGTAAAGTCTGTGATATGATATACATTGGCGAAACAGGTCGAAAATTATCATTTCGGATTAAAGAACATCAAAAACATAATAACTCATCAATGTATCAACATATAACTGAAGAAAAACATGAAATCGATCTAAACAATGCCAAATTGTTACACAAATGTGCAAAAGGTTTCAAAATGAAATTATTAGAAACATTCGAATTTTATAAACATCGTAATCATAATATTTTAAACGACCAAATTGAAATTATCTTTGAACTACTCTTCAATTGCATTAACAATACTTAAAATAACATAAATTTCAAAAATCCCGCCATGTGTGCGTATCACAGATTAAAATCTAAAAACATCAATGTACGTTATTGCAGGAAAAGTTCTACTTCATTCTAATTTTAACTTTTATTCATTTAACATGTTTCTTTAAAAAATTTTAAAAATTCTAATTAATCAACGCCCTTGGTGTAGTCACATCACCGGAATACAAATGGATCTCGATGGTGTGACTATACATAAGTTTAATTATTGTATTTTATAAAAATTAAAAAAATTGATAAAATCATAGTTACAACGTGAAATAATATAAGTTGTAAGTCTTATTCGATTATAATAATTTAATTAACCGATTGTGACATAGTCACTTTTGTAACTCTATTTATATTCGATTGTAATGATTTGATTAGCCGATTGTGACATAGTTACTTTTGTAACTATTTTATATTCGATAACCCAATTGTGACAATAAGAACTATATGGTTGAAATCTGTAATCTACAACTTATCATTTGCGCATTTTTGAGTGAGTCAAAAACTAAAAATTGTATAATCATTATATTGTAATTAATAAATTTTGTAGCTGAGTGGCAGAAGATGAAAAATCGCCGAAACTAGTACCACGCTATGTAAAACATTCTAAATAAATACATTGGTTTGAACTTATCTTATTATCTATTGATCCTTTACAAAGTTGTTCAATGATTGCTTAAGAATATGTATTCACAGAACGTCGCTACAAAGTTAGATGAAAGTTAATTCGCGAAATTTCCTAGTACCACACAAACTTACAAGAATTTTGATTCACAGGGTAAATGACGGGAGTAAATTTGACTCTCTCGTAATTTAGATTCATTTAAATGTGAGGAGCGTTATGATTGGAGAACGGGCTACACACAATATATAAAGCATTACTTTGGACAAGGTTGTTCAATGGTTGCTTGAGAATATGTTTCTACAGAACGTCGAGGGGTTTAACAAATTTACTTGAGTGTAAATTATTGGAACTTCGTAGTACCATACAAACTTACACAAATTTTAGTGAGGGCAAACGGCGAGAGTAGCATTCACTCTCTTGTTATTTCGTTTTTAAATGGTTAGGAGTGTTATGATAAGTGGAGGAGCTACACACGTGCTTGAAAGCTTTATCTTAAATAAAGTTGTTCAATAGTTGCCTGAGACTTAGTATTCATTGAAAGACTTGAGACTTCACGAAGTTACATGAATGTTAATTCGAGGATTTTTGAAGTCCCGAACAAACCTGCACGAATTTTGATTCAGCTGGTAAATGACGGGATTAGGCTTGACTCTCTTGCAATTTTGATCCATTTAATTGTAATGAGCGTTATGATTGGACGGCGGGCTGCATCCCTGAAAGGAAGCGTTATTTTTTACAAAGTTGTTCAATGGTTGTTCTAGAATATGTATTCACAGAGCGTTGTGGGACCTCACAAAGTTACATGAAAGTTAATTGCAAAATTTCAGGTACCTCACAAACTTATAAGAATTTTGATTCATTGGGTAAATAGCGGGAGTAGCCTTGACTCTCTTGTAATTTTGATTCATTTAATTGTGAGGAGCGTAATGATTGGAGGACGGGCTACACACAATATATAAGGCATTATTTAGGACAATGTTGTTCAATGGTTGCTTGATAATATGTATTTACAGAACGTCGAGGGACCTAACAAATTCTCTTGAGGGTAAATTATAGGAACTTCGTAGTACCATACAAACTTACACAAACTTTAGTGAGGGCAAACGGCGAGAGGAGCATTCACTCTCTTGTTATTTCGTTTTTAAATGGTTAGGAGTGTTGAGATAAGTGGAGGAGCTACACACGTGCTTGAAAACTTTATCGAGAATAAAGTTGTTCATTAGTTGCCTGAGAATAAGTATTCATTGAATGTTTTGAGACTTCACGAAGTTACATGAAAGTTAATTCGAGGATTTTTGAAGTCCCGAACAAACCTACACGAATTTTAATTCAGAGGTAAATGACGGGAGTAGCCTTGACTCTCTTGCAATTTTGATCCATTTAATTGTTATGAGCGTTATGATTGGACGGCGGGCTACATCCAGGAAAGCAAGCATTATTTTTTACAAAGTTGTTCAATGGTTGTTCAAGAATATGTATTCACAGAACGTCGTGAGATCTCACAAAGTTATATGAAAGGGCATTCGCGAAATTTCCTAGTACCACACAAACTTACTCGAATTTTAATTCAGAGGGTAAATGTCGGGAGTAGCCTTGACTCTCTTGTAATTTTGATTCATTTAATTGTGAGGAGCGTAATGATTGGAGGACGGGCTACACACAATATATAAGGCATTATTTAGGACAAAGTTGTTCAATGGTTGCTTGATAATATGTATTTACAGAACGTCGAGGGACCTAACAAATTCTCTTGAGGGTAAATTATTGGAACTTCGTAGTACCATACAAACTTACACAAACTTTAGTGAGGGCAAACGGCGAGAGTAGCATTCATTCTCTTGTTATTTCGTTTTTAAATGGTTAGGAGTGTTAAGATAAGTGGAGGAGCTACACACGTGCTTGAAAACTTTATCTAGAATAAAGTTGTTCATCAGTTGCCTGAGAATAAGTATTCATTGAATGTTTTGAGACTTCACGAAGTTACATGAAAGTTAATTCGAGGATTTTTGAAGTCCCGAACAAACCTACACGAATTTTAATTCAGGGGTAAATGACTGGAGTAGCCTTGACTCTCTTGCAATTTTGATCCATTTAATTGTTATGAGCGTAATGATTGGACGGCGGGCTACATCCTAGAAAGCAAGCATTATTTTTTACAAAGTTGTTCAATGGTTGTTCGAGAATATGTATTCACAGAACGTCGTGGGACCTCACAAAGTTATATGAAAGGAAATTCGCGAAATTTCCTAGTACCACACAAACTTACACGAATTTTGATTCAGAGGGTAAATGTCGCGAGTAGCCTTGACTCTCTTGTAATTTTGATTCATTTAATTGTGAGGAGCGTAATGATTGGAGGACGGGCTACACACAATATATAAGGCATTATTTTGGACAATGTTGTGTAACATTAAAATGTTCCATTTCCCTGAATATCGTTTCCTTTTTTGTTCGGAACTCAGATTTTTCTTCCTTTAGGGAGACATTGGCTGGAGTAGGAGGCCAAAGGGTCCTACTAATTGCTTGGGTACTATTTCCGTCATTACATCTGACGTTGCTAGAGGAGCGATATGTCGTTTATATCGGGATGTTTCGAGTGTTCATCTATTTACCGTACCGTACCGTTTCTTTTCTCTTACCGCTCTAGATGGATGCTGGGACATCTTGATGTATCTCGTGTCGTTCTTCGTTTTTCCGGATTAGGTCCTGGATCCCAACAGATTTATGCCTGTTCACTTGGTTGCAGGGTGACGTCTTTTCGTTGTCCTTGCAACCATCCAACCCTTGATTTTCTGAGAGCCATTTCAGCTTCTTGAGGGTGTGCTATAACAACCTTCACACTGTCTCTGCTGCAGTGTCCCGTACCTTTATCCTTTCTTTTCTTAATTGTTTCTACTTCTTTCAGCAGTAGACCTTCAGAGGTAGGGATGCAACCCCGCTTAATGGAGTCTCCCTTTTCCTTCCTTCCCTCTTAAGCTCTGGGCTCCCGAAACCGAAGGCCTCTCTCTCTCTACCCTTCTTTCCTTTTTATTTTTGTACGTATCGGAGAATCAACGGTACCATTTGATTATCGTAAGTTTGATTTCATTTGATCTACTTACTTTCCAATTTTCTGCTTTCGACCATCTTTCGCTGTTGCGGATGTTTTGATTTTTAATTGAGGTGAAAATAATTTTTAAACAACCTGATAATTGTCGGTATTACAGTGCCCTGCCTTTTTCATTTCCGGTACTCGGTTAGCCAAAACGGCGTTGTTTATTGGGTTTATTCTATTTTCACCCTTAATTACTAGTACCAACAACGTTTATGTACACGGTGTCTTTTTGAGCTGTGCGCAATCACGTTTTCGGAAAACACGTTTTCAGTACCCCGATTTTGTAGAGTTCACTTCTTTTTTCAACGTTAAATTGGTCAGACGTTAGTTCACGTTTCGTTTTTTTTCAATTTAATCATTGGGAATTTACCGTACCGATTCCTTTTTGGAATATTTTCGATATCGTTAAATACCTCGGAGAAAGGTAAAATTTTCTTTTTCAATTCATTCTTTTGGGGTTCTAATCCAATTGTATAGGGGTATATTTAGAGATCTGGAATAAATCCGGAGTTTTTGCTGAACACTCATTCCGTTTTTGGCGTCATTCATCCAGTACGGGTACTATCGCTCCTCCAGTGGCGTAATTGGCTGCATTCAACGTAACTGGCGTTTCATTCTTCGTTCCTGTTACCGTGCGTTTCACCCATCCAGTGGCGTGGATTACATCATCGTACCGTGCCATCGAAAACGATAAGTTTTATCTTTATTTAATTTTCAATGTACGTACTTTTGCATACGTCTTACGAGACTGTTTTTGATTTTCTATGCAAATTGGGTTTCTCTAACATCATTATCTGTTCGATAATATAATCTGTATTTTTTAAAGTTTCTCTGATTATCAATTATATTTCATCTTTAAATTAAATTTTTACAAATTCTTAGTAAAATTTGTCCAGTCACACAGGATTTATCTTAGGTATGCGACCTTGTATCGCGTATCTCCTGTGTGATTGATAATCAAAGAACCTGGTATTAAATTTTAAAATCATTTTCATTAATTTTATAAATTATCTAAATTTAAACGAGTTCGAACTCATTTAGTATAATTAACCTCTAAATCAAACCACATTATTAGAGTGGTACATTTCACTTCCACTTGTTATTTTTTGTTAATCATTAAATTGTTAGATTTCGACGTTATTTGGTTTAACGGAATCCTATTCCACGATTGTGGGATTCTTTCAATTTTATAAATCGTGGTGGCGCCCTTTAACAGCTATTTTTAAAACCCAAAAGAACCCCCTTCGAACACATCCATCGCTCCAGGATACTGAGCAACGGGAGAACACAAAGTGTTGGTTATATAAATTTTGGCACCCTGAACGTGAAGCCCGACTTCATTATTATTTTTTCCATTCATCAATCGTCAATTACATTGGGGAAGGTTTTTAAAAATAGCTGGCTTTGCCGTTCCTTTATCATTTCATTATTTGATTGTAATAATTTTTTTGTAAAATGGATAATGATTTTAATACGATCCATGCCAGATTTCTTCTTGATGATCAGCTTGATTATGAGCTGCGAATCAGGAAGTTACGTGCAAAAAATACGCTGTCTAGTAGAATTAAGACTTTGCAACGCGCACTTAATAAGGGACTTGAAATTATCCCCGATCCCAAATTACTTGGGATACCGAGGTTGATATTATTAACCGTACCTTAGAAGGTATTATCACTGCTATCATGGAGCTGGATGAGCGAACTGTTTATAACGTTGAGGATGATAATATTCGCCGGATTTGCTCGCGTATTGCGCACGTTTCAAAAAGAATCTCTCGTGTAAATTATGACGTTAATGCCGACAATAGTACTCAAATTCGCGAAATCATTGAGTCCTGGCTTGGTACTTGCCTTGAATTGGAAAGCGACGTTCTGGATAAATGCATAGAGCCTGTCAATACCGACGTTTCTTTTCGTGCTTTAAATCTTTCTCACCGTGATTCTGCGGTTCCTGAAGCCGCCAGTCCTTCTTTCAAGTCCGTTCCTGTTTATAAATGTTGTATTAAATTCGATGGTAAGGGTGACGTTCTTGAGTTCATTGAGAAAGTTAAAGATTATCAGGTTGCGCGAAATGTTTCCGAGTCCGAGCTGTGTAATTCAGCTTTTGATCTTTTTTCCGATTCTGCCCAAGTCTGGTATAAATCTGTTCGTTCTAAGGTAACCGATTGGTCTTCCTTGGAGACACTTTTAAAACGTTCCTTTCTTCCTATCGATCACGATGATAAACTCATGGATGAGTTGAAAGCTCGTAAACAACGTCGGAATGAGACTATAATAATTTTCGTTGCCGAAATGAACACGTTATATAATCGATTGGCGGTTCCATTGAAAGAATCAGCTAAATTAAAAATTATTCGAGGAAATTTATTGCCTTATTATATTTCGGCTTTGGCCTTGGAAGACATCGATACCATTGATGGATTGATCGAGTTATGTAAGAAACTGGATGTTGCTTATGAATTGCGAAGGAAATCTACAGTTTCTACCAAGAATTCTATTTCGTTGCCACCTTCTGGTAATCCTCTTAATCGACCTTCCACTTCTAACGCGGCTGTCATTACGGTAGTGAGAAAACACAAGGTCTCTCCTTGCTGGAATTGTGGAGAAGTGGGTCATAGCTACTCCAGGTATTCCAAGGCGAAAAAGAGATTTTGTTATCGTTGTGGTACTGCTGATGTAACTGTAAATTCGTGCCCCAAATGTCGCCCGGGAAACGCCAAATAGGAACGCGGATCGACGGTCGTATCACGTTCCTACATTAATTTACGGCGGGGATTCCTCGTTCGAATCATACCGTTTTGTCTTCGGATACGCCTGTTAAATTCGATCCTCACGATTGGAAACGTTGGTTAGATACCATAAGTAATTTCTGTACCCCCAAATCCTCCCGTGAGCTTGTTTCTGTTTTCCTTCCTAAGGATAGCGATAATCGTCCTTTTCTTACCGTTCGTGTCTTCGATGTTCAATTCGAAGCCTTAGTCGATTCGGGGCCTTGTTGTACCATATTGGGTAAAAATGGTCCACATTCTCGAACCTCTTTTTTCCAAATTGAGAGTCAATAAATATCGTTCTTTAAATCAGACACTGAAAACCGCAGATGGGAAATCACAAAACATTTTATATTCCGTTTAAGTACCGATGTCCGTTGATAATGTGACAAGGAAAATCCTCATTTATATCGTGCCTTCTGTCCTACACGATTTAATTAAGTATAATTTAGTATAATAAACCTCTAAATTAAACCACATTATTAGAGTGGTACATTTCACTTCCACTTGTTATTTTTTGTTAATCATTAAATAGTTTGATTTCGACGTTATTTGGTTTAACGGAATCCTATTCCACGATTGTGGGATTCTTTCAATTTTATAAATCGTGGTGGCGCATTTTAACAGCTATTTTTAAAACCCAGAAGAACCCCCTTCGAACCCATCCATCGCTCCTGGATACTGAGCAACGGGAGAACACAAAGTGTTGGTTATTGTTCAATGGTTGCTTGATAATATGTATTTACAGAACGTCGAGGGACCTAACAAATTCACTTGAGTGTAAATTAATGGAACTTCGTAGTACCATACAAACTTACACGAACTTTAGTGAGGGCAAACGGCGAGAGTAGCATTCACTCTCTTGTTATTTCGTTTTTAAATGGTTAGGAGTGTTATGATAAGTGGAGGAGCTACACACGTGCTTGAAAGCTTTATCTAGAATAAAGTTGTTCAATAGTTGCCTGAGAATAAGTATTCATTGAATGTCTTGAGACTTCACGAAGTTACATGAAAGTTAATTCGAGGATTTTTGAAGTCCCGAACAAACCTACACGAATTTTAATTCAGGGGTAAATGACGGGAGTAGCCTTGACTCTCTTGCAATTTTGATCCATTTAATTGTTATGAGCGTTATGATTGGACGGCGGGCTACATCCTAGAAAGCAAGCATTATTTTTTACAAAGTTGTTCAATGGTTGTTCTAGAATATGTATTCACAGAACGTCGTGGGATCTCACAAAGTTATATGAAAGGTAATTCGCAAAATTTCCTAGTACCACACAAACTTACACGAATTTTGATTCAGAGGGTAAATGTCGGGAGTAGCCTTGACTCTCTTGTAATTTTGATTCATTTAATTGTTAGGAGCGTTATGATTGGAGGACGGGCTACACACAATATATAAGGCATTATTTTGGACAAAGTCGTTCAATGGTTGCTTGATAATATGTATTTACAGAACGTCGAGGGACCTAACAAATTCACTTGAGTGTAAATTAATGGAACTTCGTAGTACCATACAAACTTACACGAACTTTAGTGAGGGCAAACGGCGAGAGTAGCATTCACTCTCTTGTTATTTCGTTTTTAAATGGTTAGGAGTGTTATGATAAGTGGAGGAGCTACACACGTGCTTGAAAGCTTTATCTAGAATAAAGTTGTTCAATAGTTGCCTGAGAATAAGTATTCATTGAATGTCTTGAGACTTCACGAAGTTACATGAAAGTTAATTCGAGGATTTTTGAAGTCCCGAACAAACCTACACGAATTTTAATTCAGGGTAAATGACGGGAGTAGCCTTGACTCTCTTGCAATTTTGATCCATTTAATTGTTATGAGCGTTATGATTGGACGGCGGGCTACATCCTAGAAAGCAAGCATTATTTTTTACAAAGTTGTTCAATGGTTGTTCTAGAATATGTATTCACAGAACGTCGTGGGACCTCACAAAGTTATATGAAAGGTAATTCGCGAAATTTCCTAGTACCACACAAACTTACACGAATTTTGATTCAGAGGGTAAATGTCGGGAGTAGCCTTGACTCTCTTGTAATTTTGATTCATTTAATTGTTAGGAGCGTTATGATTGGAGGACGGGCTACACACAATATATAAGGCATTATTTTGGACAAAGTTGTTCAATGGTTGCTTGATAATATGTATTTACAGAACGTCGAGGGACCTAACAAATTTACTTGAGTGTAAATTAATGGAACTTCGTAGTACCATACAAACTTACACGAACTTTAGTGAGGGCAAACGGCGAGTAGCATTCACTCTCTTGTTATTTCGTTTTTAAATGGTTAGGAGTGTTATGATAAGTGGAGGAGCTACACACGTGCTTGAAAGCTTTATCTAGAATAAAGTTGTTCAATAGTTGCCTGAGAATAAGTATTCATTGAATGTCTTGAGACTTCACGAAGTTACATGAAAGTTAATTCGAGGATTTTTGAAGTCCCGAACAAACCTACACGAATTTTAATTCAGGGGTAAATGACGGAGTAGCCTTGACTCTCTTGCAATTTTGATCCATTTAATTGTTATGAGCGTTATGATTGGACGGCGGGCTACATCCTAGAAAGCAAGCATTATTTTTTACAAAGTTGTTCAATGGTTGTTCTAGAATATGTATTCACAGAACGTCGTGGGACCTCACAAAGTTATATGAAAGGTAATTCGCAAAATTTCCTAGTACCACACAAACTTACACGAATTTTGATTCAGAGGGTAAATGTCGGGAGTAGCCTTGACTCTCTTGTAATTTTGATTCATTTAATTGTTAGGAGCGTTATGATTGGAGGACGGGCTACACACAATATATAAGGCATTATTTTGGACAAAGTCGTTCAATGGTTGCTTGATAATATGTATTTACAGAACGTCGAGGGACCTAACAAATTCACTTGAGTGTAAATTAATGGAACTTCGTAGTACCATACAAACTTACACGAACTTTAGTGAGGGCAAACGGCGAGAGTAGCATTCACTCTCTTGTTATTTCGTTTTTAAATGGTTAGGAGTGTTATGATAAGTGGAGGAGCTACACACGTGCTTGAAAGCTTTATCTAGAATAAAGTTGTTCAATAGTTGCCTGAGAATAAGTATTCATTGAATGTCTTGAGACTTCACGAAGTTACATGAAAGTTAATTCGAGGATTTTTGAAGTCCCGAACAAACCTACACGAATTTTAATTCAGGGGTAAATGACGGGAGTAGCCTTGACTCTCTTGCAATTTTGATCCATTTAATTGTTATGAGCGTTATGATTGGACGGCGGGCTACATCCTAGAAAGCAAGCATTATTTTTTACAAAGTTGTTCAATGGTTGTTCTAGAATATGTATTCACAGAACGTCGTGGGACCTCACAAAGTTATATGAAAGGTAATTCGCAAAATTTCCTAGTACCACACAAACTTACACGAATTTTGATTCAGAGGGTAAATGTCGGGAGTAGCCTTGACTCTCTTGTAATTTTGATTCATTTAATTGTTAGGAGCGTTATGATTGGAGGACGGGCTACACACAATATATAAGGCATTATTTTGGACAAAGTCGTTCAATGGTTGCTTGATAATATGTATTTACAGAACGTCGAGGGACCTAACAAATTTACTTGAGTGTAAATTAATGGAACTTCGTAGTACCATACAAACTTACACGAACTTTAGTGAGGGCAAACGGCGAGAGTAGCATTCACTCTCTTGTTATTTCGTTTTTAAATGGTTAGGAGTGTTATGATAAGTGGAGGAGCTACACACGTGCTTGAAAGCTTTATCTAGAATAAAGTTGTTCAATAGTTGCCTGAGAATAAGTATTCATTGAATGTCTTGAGACTTCACGAAGTTACATGAAAGTTAATTCGAGGATTTTTGAAGTCCCGAACAAACCTACACGAATTTTAATTCAGGGGTAAATGACGGGAGTAGCCTTGACTCTCTTGCAATTTTGATCCATTTAATTGTTATGAGCGTTATGATTGGACGGCGGGCTACATCCTAGAAAGCAAGCATTATTTTTTACAAAGTTGTTCAATGGTTGTTCTAGAATATGTATTCACAGAACGTCGTGGGATCTCACAAAGTTATATGAAAGGTAATTCGCAAAATTTCCTAGTACCACACAAACTTACACGAATTTTGATTCAGAGGGTAAATGTCGAAATCAGCCTTGACTCTCTTGTAATTTTGATTCATTTAATTGTTAGGAGCGTTATGATTGGAGGACGGGCTACACACAATATATAAGGCATTATTTTGGACAAAGTCGTTCAATGGTTGCTTGATAATATGTATTTACAGAACGTCGAGGGACCTAACAAATTTACTTGAGTGTAAATTAATGGAACTTCGTAGTACCATACAAACTTACACGAACTTTAGTGAGGGCAAACGGCGAGAGTAGCATTCACTCTCTTGTTATTTCGTTTTTAAATGGTTAGGAGTGTTATGATAAGTGGAGGAGCTACACACGTGCTTGAAAGCTTTATCTAGAATAAAGTTGTTCAATAGTTGCCTGAGAATAAGTATTCATTGAATGTCTTGAGACTTCACGAAGTTACATGAAAGTTAATTCGAGGATTTTTGAAGTCCCGAACAAACCTACACGAATTTTAATTCAGGGGTAAATGACGGAGTAGCCTTGACTCTCTTGCAATTTTGATCCATTTAATTGTTATGAGCGTTATGATTGGACGGCGGGCTACATCCTAGAAAGCAAGCATTATTTTTTACAAAGTTGTTCAATGGTTGTTCTAGAATATGTATTCACAGAACGTCGTGGGACCTCACAAAGTTATATGAAAGGTAATTCGCGAAATTTCCTAGTACCACACAAACTTACACGAATTTTGATTCAGAGGGTAAATGTCGGGAGTAGCCTTGACTCTCTTGTAATTTTGATTCATTTAATTGTTAGGAGCGTTATGATTGGAGGACGGGCTACACACAATATATAAGGCATTATTTTGGACAAAGTTGTTCAATGGTTGCTTGATAATATGTATTTACAGAACGTCGAGGGACCTAACAAATTCACTTGAGTGTAAATTAATGGAACTTCGTAGTACCATACAAACTTACACGAACTTTAGTGAGGGCAAACGGCGAGAGTAGCATTCACTCTCTTGTTATTTCGTTTTTAAATGGTTAGGAGTGTTATGATAAGTGGAGGAGCTACACACGTGCTTGAAAGTTTTATCTAGAATAAAGTTGTTCAATAGTTGCCTGAGAATAAGTATTCATTGAATGTCTTGAGACTTCACGAAGTTACATGAAAGTTAATTCGAGGATTTTTGAAGTCCCGAACAAACCTACACGAATTTTAATTCAGGGGGTAAATGACGGGAGTAGCCTTGACTCTCTTGCAATTTTGATCCATTTAATTGTTATGAGCGTTATGATTGGACGGCGGGCTACATCCTAGGAAGCAAGCATTATTTTTTACAAAGTTGTTCAATGGTTGTTCTAGAATATGTATTCACAGAACGTCGTGGGACCTCACAAAGTTATATGAAAGGTAATTCGCAAAATTTCCTAGTACCACACAAACTTACACGAATTTTGATTCAGAGGGTAAATGTCGGGAGTAGCCTTGACTCTCTTGTAATTTTGATTCATTTAATTGTTAGGAGCGTTATGATTGGAGGACGGGCTACACACAATATATAAGGCATTATTTTGGACAAAGTCGTTCAATGGTTGCTTGATAATATGTATTTACAGAACGTCGAGGGACCTAACAAATTTACTTGAGTGTAAATTAATGGAACTTCGTAGTACCATACAAACTTACACGAACTTTAGTGAGGGCAAACGGCGAGAGTAGCATTCACTCTCTTGTTATTTCGTTTTTAAATGGTTAGGAGTGTTATGATAAGTGGAGGAGCTACACACGTGCTTGAAAGCTTTATCTAGAATAAAGTTGTTCAATAGTTGCCTGAGAATAAGTATTCATTGAATGTCTTGAGACTTCACGAAGTTACATGAAAGTTAATTCGAGGATTTTTGAAGTCCCGAACAAACCTACACGAATTTTAATTCAGGGGTAAATGACGGGAGTAGCCTTGACTCTCTTGCAATTTTGATCCATTTAATTGTTATGAGCGTTATGATTGGACGGCGGGCTACATCCTAGAAAGCAAGCATTATTTTTTACAAAGTTGTTCAATGGTTGTTCTAGAATATGTATTCACAGAACGTCGTGGGATCTCACAAAGTTATATGAAAGGTAATTCGCAAAATTTCCTAGTACCACACAAACTTACACGAATTTTGATTCAGAGGGTAAATGTCGAAATCAGCCTTGACTCTCTTGTAATTTTGATTCATTTAATTGTTAGGAGCGTTATGATTGGAGGACGGGCTACACACAATATATAAGGCATTATTTTGGACAAAGTCGTTCAATGGTTGCTTGATAATATGTATTTACAGAACGTCGAGGGACCTAACAAATTTACTTGAGTGTAAATTAATGGAACTTCGTAGTACCATACAAACTTACACGAACTTTAGTGAGGGCAAACGGCGAGAGTAGCATTCACTCTCTTGTTATTTCGTTTTTAAATGGTTAGGAGTGTTATGATAAGTGGAGGAGCTACACACGTGCTTGAAAGTTTTATCTAGAATAAAGTTGTTCAATAGTTGCCTGAGAATAAGTATTCATTGAATGTCTTGAGACTTCACGAAGTTACATGAAAGTTAATTCGAGGATTTTTGAAGTCCCGAACAAACCTACACGAATTTTAATTCAGGGGGTAAATGACGGTAGTAGCCTTGACTCTCTTGCAATTTTGATCCATTTAATTGTTATGAGCGTTATGATTGGACGGCGGGCTACATACTAGAAAGCAAGCATTATTTTTTACAAAGTTGTTCAATGGTTGTTCTAGAATATGTATTCACAGAACGTCGTGGGATCTCACAAAGTTATATGAAAGGTAATTCGCAAAATTTCCTAGTACCACACAAACTTACACGAATTTTGATTCAGAGGGTAAATGTCGAAATCAGCCTTGACTCTCTTGTAATTTTGATTCATTTAATTGTTAGGAGCGTTATGATTGGAGGACGGGCTACACACAATATATAAGGCATTATTTTGGACAAAGTCGTTCAATGGTTGCTTGATAATATGTATTTACAGAACGTCGAGGGACCTAACAAATTTACTTGAGTGTAAATTAATGGAACTTCGTAGTACCATACAAACTTACACGAACTTTAGTGAGGGCAAACGGCGAGAGAAGCATTCAATCTCTTGTTATTTCGTTTTTAAATGGTTAGGAGTGTTATGATAAGTGGAGGAGCTACACACGTGCTTGAAAGCTTTATCTAGAATAAAGTTGTTCAATAGTTGCCTGAGAATAAGTATTCATTGAATGTCTTGAGACTTCACGAAGTTACATGAAAGATAATTCGAGGATTTTTGAAGTCCCGAACAAACCTACACGAATTTAATTTCAGAGGGTAAATGTCGAGAGTAGCCTTGACTCTCTTGTAATTTTGATTCATTTAATTGTTAGGAGCGTTATGATTGGAGGACGGGCTACACACAATATATAAGGCATTATTTTGGACAAAGTTGTTCAATGGTTGCTTGATAATATGTATTTACAGAACGTCGAGGGACCTAACAAATTCTCTTGAGTGTAAATTAATGAAACTTCGTAGTACCATACAAACTTACACGAACTTTAGTGAGGGCAAACGGCGAGAGTAGCATTCAATCTCTTGTTATTTCGTTTTTAAATGGTTAGGAGTGTTATGATAAGTGGAGGAGCTACACACGTGCTTGAAAGTTTTATCTAGAATAAAGTTGTTCAAT
This sequence comes from Mylabris phalerata, assembly GCA_020740385.1. Taxonomy (NCBI): domain Eukaryota; kingdom Metazoa; phylum Arthropoda; class Insecta; order Coleoptera; family Meloidae; genus Mylabris; species Mylabris phalerata. The sequence continues at coordinate 4,707 of JAJEOX010000092.1, read as the reverse complement.
AGTTGCCTGAGAATAAGTATTCATTGAATGTCTTGAGACTTCACGAAGTTACATGAAAGTTAATTCGAGGATTTTTGAAGTCCCGAACAAACCTACACGAATTTTAATTCAGGGGGTAAATGACGGGAGTAGCCTTGACTCTCTTGCAATTTTGATCCATTTAATTGTTATGAGCGTTATGATTGGACGGCGGGCTACATCCTAGAAAGCAAGCATTATTTTTTACAAAGTTGTTCAATGGTTGTTCTAGAATATGTATTCACAGAACGTCGTGGGACCTCACAAAGTTATATGAAAGGTAATTCGCGAAATTTCCTAGTACCACACAAACTTACACGAATTTTGATTCAGAGGGTAAATGTCGGGAGTAGCCTTGACTCTCTTGTAATTTTGATTCATTTAATTGTTAGGAGCGTTATGATTGGAGGACGGGCTACACACAATATATAAGGCATTATTTTGGACAAAGTTGTTCAATGGTTGCTTGATAATATGTATTTACAGAACGTCGAGGGACCTAACAAATTCACTTGAGTGTAAATTAATGGAACTTCGTAGTACCATACAAACTTACACGAACTTTAGTGAGGGCAAACGGCGAGAGTAGCATTCACTCTCTTGTTATTTCGTTTTTAAATGGTTAGGAGTGTTATGATAAGTGGAGGAGCTACACACGTGCTTGAAAGTTTTATCTAGAATAAAGTTGTTCAATAGTTGCCTGAGAATAAGTATTCATTGAATGTCTTGAGACTTCACGAAGTTACATGAAAGTTAATTCGAGGATTTTTGAAGTCCCGAACAAACCTACACGAATTTTAATTCAGGGGGTAAATGACGGGAGTAGCCTTGACTCTCTTGCAATTTTGATCCATTTAATTGTTATGAGCGTTATGATTGGACGGCGGGCTACATCCTAGAAAGCAAGCATTATTTTTTACAAAGTTGTTCAATGGTTGTTCTAGAATATGTATTCACAGAACGTCGTGGGACCTCACAAAGTTATATGAAAGGTAATTCGCGAAATTTCCTAGTACCACACAAACTTACACGAATTTTGATTCAGAGGGTAAATGTCGGGAGTAGCCTTGACTCTCTTGTAATTTTGATTCATTTAATTGTTAGGAGCGTTATGATTGGAGGACGGGCTACACACAATATATAAGGCATTATTTTGGACAAAGTCGTTCAATGGTTGCTTGATAATATGTATTTACAGAACGTCGAGGGACCTAACAAATTTACTTGAGTGTAAATTAATGGAACTTCGTAGTACCATACAAACTTACACGAACTTTAGTGAGGGCAAACGGCGAGAGTAGCATTCACTCTCTTGTTATTTCGTTTTTAAATGGTTAGGAGTGTTATGATAAGTGGAGGAGCTACACACGTGCTTGAAAGCTTTATCTAGAATAAAGTTGTTCAATAGTTGCCTGAGAATAAGTATTCATTGAATGTCTTGAGACTTCACGAAGTTACATGAAAGATAATTCGAGGATTTTTGAAGTCCCGAACAAACCTACACGAATTTTAATTCAGAGGGTAAATGTCGAGAGTAGCCTTGACTCTCTTGTAATTTTGATTCATTTAATTGTTAGGAGCGTTATGATTGGAGGACGGGCTACACACAATATATAAGGCATTATTTTGGACAAAGTTGTTCAATGGTTGCTTGATAATATGTATTTACAGAACGTCGAGGGACCTAACAAATTCACTTGAGTGTAAATTAATGAAACTTCGTAGTACCATACAAACTTACACGAACTTTAGTGAGGGCAAACGGCGAGAGTAGCATTCACTCTCTTGTTATTTCGTTTTTAAATGGTTAGGAGTGTTATGATAAGTGGAGGAGCTACACACGTGCTTGAAAGCTTTATCTAGAATAAAGTTGTTCAATAGTTGCCTGAGAATAAGTATTCATTGAATGTCTTGAGACTTCACGAAGTTACATGAAAGTTAATTCGAGGATTTTTGAAGTCCCGAACAAACCTACACGAATTTTAATTCAGGGGGTAAATGACGGGAGTAGCCTTGACTCTCTTGCAATTTTGATCCATTTAATTGTTATGAGCGTTATGATTGGACGGCGGGCTACATCCTAGAAAGAAAGCATTATTTTTTACAAAGTTGTTCAATGGTTGTTCTAGAATATGTATTCACAGAACGTCGTGGGACCTCACAAAGTTATATGAAAGGTAATTCGCGAAATTTCCTAGTACCACACAAACTTACACGAATTTTGATTCAGAGGGTAAATGTCGAAATCAGCCTTGACTCTCTTGTAATTTTGATTCATTTAATTGTTAGGAGCGTTATGATTGGAGGACGGGCTACACACAATATATAAGGCATTATTTTGGACAAAGTCGTTCAATGGTTGCTTGATAATATGTATTTACAGAACGTCGAGGGACCTAACAAATTTACTTGAGTGTAAATTAATGGAACTTCGTAGTACCATACAAACTTACACGAACTTTAGTGAGGGCAAACGGCGAGAGTAGCATTCACTCTCTTGTTATTTCGTTTTTAAATGGTTAGGAGTGTTATGATAAGTGGAGGAGCTACACACGTGCTTGAAAGCTTTATCTAGAATAAAGTTGTTCAATAGTTGCCTGAGAATAAGTATTCATTGAATGTCTTGAGACTTCACGAAGTTACATGAAAGTTAATTCGAGGATTTTTGAAGTCCCGAACAAACCTACACGAATTTTAATTCAGGGGTAAATGACGGGAGTAGCCTTGACTCTCTTGCAATTTTGATCCATTTAATTGTTATGAGCGTTATGATTGGACGGCGGGCTACATCCTAGAAAGCAAGCATTATTTTTTACAAAGTTGTTCAATGGTTGTTCTAGAATATGTATTCACAGAACGTCGTGGGATCTCACAAAGTTATATGAAAGGTAATTCGCGAAATTTCCTAGTACCACACAAACTTACACGAATTTTGATTCAGAGGGTAAATGTCGAAATCAGCCTTGACTCTCTTGTAATTTTGATTCATTTAATTGTTAGGAGCGTTATGATTGGAGGACGGGCTACACACAATATATAAGGCATTATTTTGGACAAAGTCGTTCAATGGTTGCTTGATAATATGTATTTACAGCACGTCGAGGGACCTAACAAATTTACTTGAGTGTAAATTAATGGAACTTCGTAGTACCATACAAACTTACACGAACTTTAGTGAGGGCAAACGGCGAGAGTAGCATTCACTCTCTTGTTATTTCGTTTTTAAATGGTTAGGAGTGTTATGATAAGTGGAGGAGCTACACACGTGCTTGAAAGCTTTATCTAGAATAAAGTTGTTCAATAGTTGCCTGAGAATAAGTATTCATTGAATGTCTTGAGACTTCACGAAGTTACATGAAAGTTAATTCGAGGATTTTTGAAGTCCCGAACAAACCTACACGAATTTTAATTCAGGGGGTAAATGACGGGAGTAGCCTTGACTCTCTTGCAATTTTGATCCATTTAATTGTTATGAGCGTTATGATTGGACGGCGGGCTACATCCTAGAAAGCAAGCATTATTTTTTACAAAGTTGTTCAATGGTTGTTCTAGAATATGTATTCACAGAACGTCGTGGGACCTCACAAAGTTATATGAAAGGTAATTCGCGAAATTTCCTAGTACCACACAAACTTACACGAATTTTGATTCAGAGGGTAAATGTCGAAATCAGCCTTGACTCTCTTGTAATTTTGATTCATTTAATTGTTAGGAGCGTTATGATTGGAGGACGGGCTACACACAATATATAAGGCATTATTTTGGACAAAGTTGTTCAATGGTTGCTTGATAATATGTATTTACAGAACGTCGAGGGACCTAACAAATTTACTTGAGTGTAAATTAATGGAACTTCGTAGTACCATACAAACTTACACGAACTTTAGTGAGGGCAAACGGCGAGAGTAGCATTCACTCTCTTGTTATTTCGTTTTTAAATGGTTAGGAGTGTTATGATAAGTGGAGGAGCTACACACGTGCTTGAAAGTTTTATCTAGAATAAAGTTGTTCAATAGTTGCCTGAGAATAAGTATTCATTGAATGTCTTGAGACTTCACGAAGTTACATGAAAGTTAATTCGAGGATTTTTGAAGTCCCGAACAAACCTACACGAATTTTAATTCAGGGGGTAAATGACGGGAGTAGCCTTGACTCTCTTGCAATTTTGATCCATTTAATTGTTATGAGCGTTATGATTGGACGGCGGGCTACATCCTAGAAAGCAAGCATTATTTTTTACAAAGTTGTTCAATGGTTGTTCTAGAATATGTATTCACAGAACGTCGTGGGACCTCACAAAGTTATATGAAAGGTAATTCGCGAAATTTCCTAGTACCACACAAACTTACACGAATTTTGATTCAGAGGGTAAATGTCGGGAGTAGCCTTGACTCTCTTGTAATTTTGATTCATTTAATTGTTAGGAGCGTTATGATTGGAGGACGGGCTACACACAATATATAAGGCATTATTTTGGACAAAGTCGTTCAATGGTTGCTTGATAATATGTATTTACAGAACGTCGAGGGACCTAACAAATTCACTTGAGTGTAAATTAATGGAACTTCGTAGTACCATACAAACTTACACGAACTTTAGTGAGGGCAAACGGCGAGAGTAGCATTCAATCTCTTGTTATTTCGTTTTTAAATGGTTAGGAGTGTTATGATAAGTGGAGGAGCTACACAC